>JAZKJV010000247.1:306719-514340 GCA_037367405.1 Ottelia alismoides | reverse complement strand
AACAAAAAATTTAAAATTAAGGGGGGTTTTTTCACAAAAAAAATTATTTGTTAATCAATCAATTTAATATTAATTTATACCTTTCCCCGTGTTCTGGAGGGTCAACCAATACTATTTTGTCACTATAAAACATTATGTAGGGTATAAACAAATTTCACCCTGCATTTATTCATTGTCTATATCGTGGGTTGATTGTAGATCTAATTGAGTGGATTGGCTTTCCGAGTACCATGAGAGCAGCGCTACAACGATTTACCGGATCCGATTTGTCGGACACTGCATGCTCTCCAAGATTGGACGTTAGGATTCTCTTGTCCCGATCTCTCTATCAGGAGACTTATGAATCTTATGCAATAATTTCTCGTGTTTACGTTCAGAATTTAATATATCTATTCATTTTACTTAAGATATAAATAACTACATCAAACCACAAATGCAGATAACGGAAGTTACTTCATTTTTGTCTATTTGTAAAGTAATTAGTATCTTCCAAAGGGAAAAGAACTATACATATGCCGTGATGGCCTGCCAGATGTACAGTGAGGGTGTTTGATTGGTCTAAAATAGAATTGTGCGAGGAGAACAAAATCTCGCACGCAATTACATCAAGACAGTAATCGTGAGGTTCGGATCAGGAATTCCGTTAATTTTGATGTTGTGGCTTGAGTACCGAGGTCCAGCGGCGATTCCTTTCATCCCAAATGCTCCAAATCGTAATTGCGAGATGGGTGCAGATTCTATTACGCAGCTGCAGGTCTGAGAAGGAACCAATCCAGTCGAAAATCGCAGGTAGCAGCAATGGCGGAGGGCACGGCAGATCGGAGGTCGAGAGAGGAGCTACTCCAATGTTGTAAGAGAAGCTACATGCAAGGAACAGGTGCCCGTGGGAATCCCAATTTTGTTGGCAAAGAAAGCAAACTGCTGGGACACATATCCCAAATCTGGAGAGCCTGTCAGTGGTTGGAAGTCTTTCCATGGCAGCTCTGTAAGTGGTAAAAGCGTATTTCGGCGGGATGCCTTTCCCCCAGACAAAGGGGGCCCAAGCTTGAGTTGCAGCTCTAGGCCGAACAAGGTCAACGGCACTTGCAAAAGAGTATCCATTCGGAGAGTGAATCCATCTATATTGGGAGTCCCATTGAGATCGCCGGTCGGATAGTCTCCCTACCGTTATGGATGGCCCGCCAAGTCCTGCAGTAAGAAGAGGAAGGATTGATCTCCCAAAAAGAACGGCCGAGAAAGTACTTATGGCGTAGGTAAACAGCCCAAATGGAGTAATCCGAGGTGAGAAGCCTCCACGACCACGCAACAATCATAGCTTCACGCATGTAGCCAAAGATCTGATGCCAATACCCCCCTCAAGCTTAGGAAGGCACAAAGTTGTCCAAGCAATATCATGGCGCTTACGACCCCACACAAAATCCGCACAAAGCATGTCGATCTACGGACCACACCTTGCGGGATAAGGGTGCCAGATGTCCAGAAAATGAGAACACCCGCAACGACGGATCTAATAAGTTGGTGCGGCCGGCCATGTTTAGGGTCGCTGCCTTCCAGCCATCAAGCAAGACCCTAACCTTATCCAATATTGCCCCAGATATGCTACGGCCCCCATTGCTAGGGGCGAGCGGGATGCCAAGGTACGTAGTCGGGAGTGCCTGGCTAAGGATCCCGATTTGGAGAATAGTAGAGAAGTCCTCCTGGCTGTGATTAGATCGGAAGAGTTTGCTTTTCCTCGCGTTCAGTTGGAGGCCCGATAGAGTATGGAACTCGTTAAAAATGTCCCTAACCGCAGCCAACGAGTTACAGGAGCCCTTGCAGAAGAACAGAATGTCGTCCGCGTAGATGAGGTGCGTAGGGGCGGTGCTCCGCCCCTTTCCCAGAGGCAGAAGACGTCCCTCAGCCGTTGCCACGTCAACTAGGCAAGTGAGAGTTTCTAACCCAATTGAGAAGAGAAGGGGGCTCAGTAGATCCCCCTGCCGAAGGCCACGTGTGCCTTTGAATAATCCGTAAGGGGACCCGTTCACCAGGATCGAGAAAGAGGTTGTTGTGATGCAATTTTCAATCCACTTAACCCAACGGTGGCAGAAACCCATAGCCCTTAATGCTTCGAGGATGAAGGAATGGTCGACTGAGTCAAAAGCTTTGGACAAGTCAATTTTGAGGCAGGCCTTATTCTTGCTTCGTTTCCTGTTGAAATCCCAAACAAGCTCCTGCGCAAGCCGAATACTATCACCAATAGAGCGTCCCTTAATAAAAGCAGTTTGGTTGAGAGATATGATGTGTGGCAGGACAACCCCCAGACGTGAGGCTAGGAGCTTGGCAAAATTTTTGTAGATGACATTGCAGCATGCAATAGGCCTGAAATCAGCAGGGCCAACAGGGGATGATATCTTAGGGACCAAGGTCAAAAAGGTGTGGTTAACCTGCCTGACCATGTCCCCCCCCCCCCCCCCCCGAGTAGAGGAAATCCATAGCAGAACAGATGTCTCCTTTCACAAGATGCCAATGCCTTTTCAGAAATCCAGAGTTGAATCCATCAGGACCTGGAGCCTTTGTTGAAGGGATAGATCTGAGCGCCTCCCAAATTTCGTCCTCGAGGAATGGCCGCGTTAGCCACTCCCTAGCTTGCCCAGATAGGCAGCGTCTAGGTGGGGGAAGGTTATTCCCTTGTTCTTCTAGTTGCCCACGACCGAGCAAGGATGTGAAGTGTTTCACCATTGCTGTAGAGACCTCCTGCGGTCTATCTAATGTTCGACCACAGTCATCAACAAGAGACGGGATATTATTCATGTTTGCACGAATCTTGGTGGATAGATGAAAAAACTTTGTGTTTCTATCCCCTAGTTTCAGCCAGTCGATGCGGCTTTTCTGTCTCCAGGCAGATTCAAGATCATCCTCAATCCCATTCAAATAGTCTTTGACATCTTTTTCCAACTGTGCCATAATATCGTCCATTGGGTCTGTCTCCAATGCCCCATTAAGTTTATCCAGGAAGTTCTTTGCATGTTTGGAGTCGTTGAGGACATTTGCATTTTCAACCACCCATGCCTTTAACCCAGCTTTGACGTTTTTTAGCTTACGAGCCAGCCGAAATAGAGGGTTCCCAGGGACATGGAGCTTCCACCCGTGCTCGACAACTTGTTCATAACCAGGCCGCGCAGCCCAGTAGTCGAAAAATCTGAATGGCATGGCCTTCTTCAAGAAGCACGCGAGGTCGACGGTGAGAAGATGGTGGTCACTAGAGGCCAGAGGCGAAAAGAGGACTTTGGAAAGGGGGAAAAGGTCGAGCCACGCACTATTTCCCAGAGCACGGTCCAACCGCGACACAATCCTTGAGGGGCCGACCGCCGAATTTGTCCAGGACCAGGCGTTTCCGATGGAGCTCAATTCAATGAGCGCGCATTGATTTATGCACTCATTGAATTCCTTCATAGGGATCTGGGGAGGTATCCGACCACCTAATTTTTCATGAGAGAATCTGATGACGTTGAAGTCACCAATTACCAGCCACGGTGTCGTGCACGTTTGCGAAGTCTATCGTAGGTGCTCCCACAATTCCCCTCGTTCAGCTCTGCAATTTGAGCCATAAATGACAGATACTGTCACCCTTAACCCACCATGGTTGGTGCAATCCGTGGTTACAGCTTGAGGGTCCATTGTAATTGGCGTGCACCTCCAGGAGGATTCCCTCCAGAGGAAATAGATCCTGCCCATAGCAGTTTCGTTGTGAACAGATGACCACCCACTGGGGATTTGGGCAGCAAATTTGGCCCTGGAATGTGGCCTAATTTTGGTTTCAACAAGTCCGATAATTTCAGCGTCTCTCTTCATGATATCCCCGAGAAGCGTCCTCAACTTGCGAGGCTTGTTGAGGCCGCGGGAATTACAGACAGTGATTGACATTTAAAAACCCTTAGGGGAAGGGGGCGCATAGGCCCGTTGTTCTTGATTGGGGGTCGTTGTGTCTTGTTCTTCTTTCGGCTGACCGTGGCCCAAGCATGATTAATGACAGATATGTTCTCTGGGACTGAGCTCACAGTCGCGATGACGTGAGGCTCCTTGCCAAGGTTCGGGGGGCCCTCATCCGGAATTTAGTGACCCTTCAAAACTCCATCTCCCCCAGACTCAATAGAGGGATTGTTTAGGTCGAACTGCGGAGTGGCATTTCTTTCGGGGGCCGACAGCCCCTGTCTGCGAGGCATTGCAATTTTCCTATGCATGAGAGCTCTGGGTCCGAGCGGGGGGGGGGGGGGGGGCAGATGGTGGTTTACCATGGCCAGCAGCAGCACGCCGAGTTGATTTTGCGGGGGAAACATCGTTCTGACTCGGGCTGGTTTTATCCTCTTCCGGGAGAGCCTTGTGTGAAAGGTCTCCAGTATCGTCAGGCTGGGGGCCTTCGGCGGCCTCCAGGAGCAGCTCGGGGTGTCCACTGGGAGAAGGATCGGCTTGATGAGTAGGGCACGAAGTGGCAGTCTCCAGGCCATACGGAGAATGCCCATGGTTACCTTCCATCATGTTGTCGTTCACTGCAAGGGGGCAACTTGCCGTGGAGTGACCAAAGGAGATGCAGGTCTTGCATCGAGGGGGTCGCCATTCAAGCTCTACTTCAATTTGTTGTCGCATCTCGGAGTAGAAGACGAGGGGAACCGTCCTTGGGATGACTTTCGCGGCATGGATGGATATGCAGCACCTAGCATACCCCTCCCGCAAGCCGGCTGCCGTGGCGGCGTCCATGAAAAGAGGAGTTCCCAACAAGCTGGCCAGCTTGTTTAGGATGATTTTAGAGAAGTGCCCGAGGCTTAGACCATGGAACCGGACCCAAAGCGGTATTTCAGATAGGAGGTCACGCTCAAGGCAATTACCGGCGTCCCACCGTCGAACAACCATGAATCGACCCTGGAACAGCCAAGGGCCTCCGGTAAGGATACGTTGGCAGTCCTCCTCACATGAGAGCTTCAAGTAGTAGAACCCATTTGGCCGGGGATGAAGTTTTGCATCCCCTGTTGGCTTCCAAACCTTGTCGACAAAGGTCGAAAGGAGTTTTCTGTAAGGTCGTTTACCCAAGACATAAAAGACTAGAGTGTGCTCCCACTTCCGAGCAATAGAAGTTACTTCATTTCCCTAAACTCACATGGTACTATAATTATCTATCCATGATTGTTAGAGGAGAGTGGATGATTTATTTTTATTCCCACCCAAGAGCCTTTCCCTAAACTCACATGGCTCTCGCACCCCCACATCTCCAACACAAAAGCCACAGCTCTCACATCCATTGCGGCTCCAATCTCATCCACAAGTTCCTTCCCCCGTTCCTCCTTATGTTCCGCAATGTTAGACTCCATCCACCACGTCTGCAATGGCCGCGGTTGCAGCTACCTCCTCTTGCTCCCTCACCACCCCTGCAAAGAACGCTGCATCGGCAACCCACAAGCCACCCACCTTCCTCGCTCAGCCCCAGGTGGGTTCTGCACCTTCTGAACTCCTGCTATACATTCAACTGGGGAAAGTTGCTTAAGTTGTTGTTTCTTGGTGCAGAGGACTGCATTCCATGGGCTGTCTTTGGTGGAGGGCAAGAGGATCGATGGCATTGAGGGGCTGAGGAGAGGTTTGGAGAGAAGTGGTGGTGCTGGTAGTGGGAGGATGGAGCTTCGGGTCAGCGCGAGAACCGCCGGGGCGGCCAAGAACATTGAGGTCGAGGTTGACAAGCCGCTGGGGCTCACTTTGGGGCAGAAGCCTAGTGGAGGGGTTGTGATCACGGTGAGCTTCTTCCTTAGTCTTATGGTTTGATTGAACAAACGCTGTTAAGGTGTTTGATGGAATGCTTGAACGTGATAGAATCTTAGGATACTGTGATCAGTTCTAAAGCTATTGGTTTGTTAGATATCAAATTATGAGGAACTCCTGGTGACACGGCAGTAATAAACTTGGTCTTACTGGCAAGACCCTCCACAGAGACCTCACTAACACCAACTTTCTCACAATAGGCAATGCCGGACAACACATGTAATGTAAACAAACCAAAAATTGCAAATATTTCCCAAGATCAGATTATTTAGTTAACTCAGTGCTTTGCAGTTCTCAACAGAGGGCCGTAGATTCACTTTCATTCCCTTAAATTTGGATGGAGCGATAGTGACACTGCAGGGAAAAACAAGAGGCTCCCTGTTCTTACTATGACGTACTTGGGTCTGCCTTTAGTTGGCATGGGAGTGAGGAATGTTGGTTCGCATCATATAGGGGATTTTCTTGAGAAGAGTTTAGATGGTTTATCCTCCAAGTTGCTATGGAGACATGGGAGGTTGATTTTTCTAAGACAATTTTAAATGATGTTACTACATAGTTTTTCATTTATCGATTAATGTTGTGGAGCATGTTGATGTGTTGAGGAGGCGCTTCTTATCACGAGGATCGACGAAAGGGAGATACACAATTCTGCTAGTTGGATAGAAGGATGTCTACTTGGATATGATGGATGGAGGATTGGGAGTTCACAAGCACCACAAGATGGATCATGCTCTCCTAACCAAGTGGTTAAAAAGGCTGATGGGGGATGTTGTCGATCCATGCAGTATTATTTTGCTGGCTTGCAAGAGGAGCATCAACTAGGTGGATAGAGGGTTCGCTTGACTAGTGAGTTCTTGATATTCTTGAAGGTTGTCATATTGGTGTTTCGTTTTGTTAGAGATCATATAGCTACGATTAATAGGAACAGGGAGGCCTTACATGTGCCGGAGCATTGGAGGCCAGGTTCTCTTGGTTGGCAATAATGGTGCTAGATCAAATGTTTTGGTGTTGTATTGTTGGCAGGAGGAGGGCGATGGATCTTAGATGTGATATAGGCCTTCATGCACTTTCCATGGATGGGTTGCCCATCCATTGGAAGGTAAAGATTTCTCTAAAGATTGCATTCTTTTTTGTTGAAAATAAGGTTGTTGATCAGGGTCTACCAGTTACACTGGTTCTCAAAGGTGAACCACTATGACACGTCTTCTCCTCAAGTGTTTGAATTTGCATTTGCTTGACAAGTTTGTCTCCATGGTTTGATGCACCATCTTTCGATGCATTCTGAAGGTCTTATGGATTCAATGTTCCATCGAATGGAGTTGCGGTCCATAGGAGTCATTTTACCTGATGCAATGTCTTTGGGGACTTGTGAATGATCTGGATTCCAAAAAAATTAATTGTCTTCAAGGTTCTAGGTTCTACTTGGAGAAACTAAGAAAAAGTGGTGTATATTATGGTTGAGATGTTGGCAGGGTGGTCTCGTGTTAGTTGGGGTTAACCATGTAGTCAACCTATATTTTTTACTATAATTAAGTTTTCTTTTGCCTTCTACCAATTTTGAGTAGTCATCCTTTGCCTTTATATATACATATATGGGTCAAATGTATATGTTACTAAGGAGTAGCTAACTTGGCTACTCCCGCCCCCTTCTTTCCCACCCCCTTCTTTAAATTTTTTCCATGATAATTTTTGAAAACACCTAGGAGGAGTTAGATCACCTAATATCATCACATTGTCATTCAAATATCAACTCAATTCGAGATTCCCATCACATCCATCAAACATATCAAAATTTAAAGATCTGAAAATTGCTGAAATTAACCCTTCCATATGGACATGTGTTATGAGTGTGTTTTCTATGAAATTTGAATGATAACGTGATGACATTTAGTAATCTTAATGGCCCAAGTTTTTTCAAAAAAATACCATGAAAAGTTTTTTTTATAAAAGGTGGGACTTAGCTACTCCTTGGTAGCATATACACTTTACCCTAGAGAGAGAGAGAGGGAGGGAGTCAATAACTAATAAAGATCATATTGTTGTTATATCGGTGTTCAATTGAACTTTATTTTCTATCAAAGGTGTATGATTCTAATGAGATTTTAACTATTATTGAAGGTATATCTCCTAAAACATGGCATAACAACCTGGCTTTTCTCTTTCCTGCTTGAACTGTTTAAGGAGAAAAAACAGAAGAAATGATTGCTATGTAGAAGGAAAAATAAAGAAATAATTGTAACGTTTTGTCATTGATAACTTTCTAGTAGGCAGTTGATGGTGGTGGGAATGCAGCAAAAGCTGGTCTCAAGGTAGGCGACCAAGTTCTCTATACCAGCAGCTTCTTTGGTGATGAGCTTTGGCCAGCGGATAAGCTAGGTTTCACGAAAACTGCTATTCAAGCCAAACCCGACTCAGTTTACTTTGTTGTAAGCAGGTATTGGAACTTTTTGATACCTATTAATTGAATTCTAAATAGGAATATACTTACACTAATGCTAGAAAAGAATCCATCAACTTTCCTTAAGTTGAAAGCCATCCACCAATCTAAGATAAAAGATTCTAAAATGGACTTTTAGTTTCTGTAAAGACTAGTTTTTGTCAAGTAGATAATACACATGGGATCCTTCTTATTAACTACAAATTCCAAGAATGGAAAACAGTTCTCTCTAGACATCAATATAAAGAATTCAATGCAACCACGGTAAGAAAATGAACCTACTACATGGTTCGAAGGCTGACTGCAATCACTCAAACTTATAGTACTTTTTACTGTGTTTCCTTTTGCTTTTAAAGGACAAAGGATGACCATTAGAGGGTTGATGCGGATTTGAAAGCCTAAATCTTTAGGTTGCCTTAACTTAAAGGAAAAAATATCTTAATTCCAGTTAGGAAGAAATCCTTTTAGACTTCGTTTATCATCTGTATTTCAGTTATGCATTTACTTTAAAATGTTAATGTTATCTGTGTCCTTTATGGTACCGTCTGAGACTTGAAATAATATATAGGTATCCCACATGCCATACAATATATAAGATCATTTCTTAAAATAGATTTTGTGTGCAAATATTGGGAGAGCACTTTTTCTTGCTAGATCATAAGTATTGTTGGCCATATCACAGGTTCTTCCCTTGTAATGTAAGTTAGCAAAATTTTGAGATCTCCTCACTACTTCACAGCATATATCTTCTGTTCATTTCTTACTCGAACCACATCAGAAAGCTTATTGGTAGAATTCTATATTGTAGAAGTTTTCCAATTTTGTTTTTGAAAAAGAAAATACCTATATTCTGAATTTTATTTCAAAAAAATCGTCAGAGGTGCTGACGTTGATGTGAAGCGGTTGCCAAAGAGACCAGCTCCTCCTCGTTTTGGAAGATCTTTAACAGAAGCACAGAAGGTAAGTTGTCTTTGATGATCAAGAAAAATTGTTGAATGTCTTTATCACTCGCAATATGTTAAAAATTTAATCTCTAATATGAAGGTTTCTATTTTCTTTACAGGCTAGAGCAACTCATATATGTCTTGACTGTGGATTCATTTATTTTCTTCCAAAACCTTTTGATGAGCAGGCAAGCTTGCATTCCATTACGTCATACACATCCCGTGAATCTTGCATGGCTTCTTTTTAGTTGGTTGTGATAATTTTTATTTCTGTCTTGATACAATAATAGAAGCAATCAAGCCTTCTTAAAAGAAATCACACCCTTCTTAATACCAGATTTCTTTAATCTTCCTCATTTCCTTGACCAGGCTCTTCTTCTAACTTCACACACTAATTGAATTGCAGCACATGATGACTTCACTGCTCGTGCAAATCACCTTATTCTAGTTTCTGTCAGTTTATCATCTATCAGTCTTACTCTATCCTGTTGTCTGATATTTTCATTGTGAATCAGATCTTTAACTTGCTACCTGAAATAGAAAGGCTACATCTGAAACCTGATTCTAACTGGGTTGGGTTGGGTTGGAGTAACCTCCTGTGAATAGTAGCTGTTTGGATGGTTAGGAGGGTTGGAATGAGGAATGTGATGTGATGTCACATTAGTTTGTGATGGAATTCCAACCCAGGGATGTAGGGGGGTAAACAAGGTTACTCAAAGGTAACCTCATAACCAAACGAGCCCTAAATACTAAAGTTACAGAAAGTTGTGTTCTGAAACCTGATTTTTAGGCAATCTTTTGAACCCTGATTTTTAGACAATCTTTTGAACCCTGCAACACCCATTCAACAACCTAACTTACGTGGGTATAAAAATGTTGTTTTCTATGTTGTTGCAAATTGGTTGTAGAAATAATATAGGATGTATACATACTCCTGTATGATTTTATAATTACATCGTGACCCCTTTATAATTCGAAATCACGCCATAACTCCTAAATAGTTTCTCTGTTTTACACTCTTCTAATGCTGTTAGAATGTGTTGGTCAGTCCATTTAGTTTGCCTCAGGGACTGAATTATAATAAAAAAATATGAAAAATATATTAAAGTATCAAAATTTCCTTTTAGGCTCATCCCTCCGTTTTCCTCATCCTCCCTTCCACCTTTTCCCTCCACATCTTTCTTGTTTCGTTTTCTTAGCTCTCATTCAGTGGATAAGGCAGGGTGTGCCATCGTTGCTGCCTTTCTCTCCTATCCTTCGTATTTACTTCTCCCTTGAACGCCAACTAGATGTGGAGACATTGTAAGCCGTCGCTCTGCTCGGCATCGACCATTTGAGCACCTCTTCATTGGTCCACCTTGAATATCATTAACAACAAGAGGGCATGCAACACCACTAGGGAATGCACCTGCTAGATCCGAACACAACTTCAACTGCTGCACACATGAGCCTATCTGCAAACTGTCCGTGTTTCCTGTCTGAAATAAAAAACAAATATATAAGATACCGAAGCTCTCCTATGCTTTAACCGATGCGAATGTGAAGAAAAAAGAATTGAAGGGGGAACCTAGAGAAGCAGTAGAAGAGCATTTATGAGGTAGGAGGGGTGAAGCTGCAAGGGGAGGGAGGTGGGGCCGTGGTCGAAGCCAACAACTCTAGCGGGGTCGTAGATGGAAAAGACATAAAACAAAAATAAATCCATGGGCGATGAGGATGTTGGAGACGACACATATGGAGTAACAGAGGACTCTAGTGTAGATGGAAGGAGAAGGACGGTGGAAGAGAGGAGGAAGGATGAAATGAATGCGCCTAAAAGGAATTTTTAATACTTTATGATCTTTTCATAGAAACTTTTATTATATTTCAATCTTCACAGTTAAGCTTAACAAATTGGTCAATATATTCTAACTACACGGGATATGGTTTAATTTCGAATTATGAAGGGCTAGGATGTAATTATAAAATCGTGTGTGGATATGTATGTAGATATCTCAATAAAATATGTGCAAACATCTAGAATAAAAACATCATATTTTCATGGTTCAATAAAATCAAAATGGCTGCCCTTCAACACAAAATAAGGGACCTGACGTGGTTAGAACTTAGATCTTCATAATATCCTTTTTGAACATTAAAGACGGCATACGGGTTTATTTACAGGTGTTGTGAGTAGCAAAAGAAAACAAGCACAAACACATGAACCACATGTACACGGCATTAAACGGTTCACCCTTAACTTGGATACGTCTTGGGGCAGCGGCGACCAGTTTCATTATATGTGGAGAATGAGAAAAAATACAAAGGATTGCAGAGAACACTAACCCTAGGTTGTTTATATAATACTCCCAGTACAAACGGATCCCAGAGACAAATCGATCCAAATACCCAAATAGAATTTTGTTTCGGGACCCTTGTGCCGGTATGGTATAGTGTGGCGGAAAGTTTTGCTTATCCTTCTTGTAGAGGGTTTAGAGAAATGTCTCTTCAACTGGGTTCAATAGAACAGATGGTTACAATTCAAACCATATGAACAATAGGCCAACCAACTCACTCGAGTCCCAATATCAAGTAATATGGAACTAAACAAGAGAGTAGTGTTGATTCGGGAGATACCATCTATCTATCTATCTAACTTAACACATAACTAAAATATTCCTACTCTCACCTTCGAGCTGGAGCTTATTGCAACTCGTGATGAAATAAATCATCTACCCCTTAAAACATATTTGTTGGCCATGGTGTTGATCTTCATGTTATCAAGTAGATGGACAACATGAGTAGGAGGCACTCCAGATTAATTAAATTCATCGGATGATGGTATTTAGATCAACCGATGGGTGAAGGCTTGTGCAAAGGAAGAGAATACGGTGTATAGATATCCTTGTGGCGAGATGGGCAACCTGCACATGGCCTTTTGACAACTAAAACAGGAGCATTGAGGATTTAAAAAAATAACTGAAAATGCAATGAAACCTCAATAATGAGAAAGCTCTTGTATCTTCTGTTATGATACCATGTAGAAATTAAGTACACGCACTATTAAGAATAAGAAAATAATGATTTACATAGCTCTAAACTATAGGACGATTATCCCATGGTGATATGCATCGAATCCTAATCATTTGTTATATTGAACCCCATTGAAGAACTGTTTCGCTACCCGGTCATCGAACCTTGAGGGGGGGGGGGACATTAGGAGGGAGGAGGTGCGCCCTCCCTCCCTCCCTTTTGGGGGTTGTAGGTGCCGGCGCTTCCGTTCTGAAAAAAATTCTATATGGGTATTCGGATCCGTCTACATATGGGGTCCACTTGTACATGAGTAGTACATAAACTCCCTAGGGTTGAGGCTCTCTATAGCATATCTATTTTCTTTCTTTCTCCACAAATAGTGGAAATTGATTGCCATCGCCCAAGGACGTAGTCCAGTTGCATGCGAACCTTGTAAATATGTATGTTTGTGTGTTTGCTTGCTTGATAGTTTGTGCGTGTTTGCTTCCGCGATTCAGAATATTCCATGTTGTGGGAAAGGGACTTACGGATAATATTTTCATAATATTCTTCTCTAATACAAAGGAATCTAGGGGTATATATGTAAATCCATCAATTCATTTTAGTCCGATTCTAAGAAATATGAGATTAAACAAGAAAGTAGTAATTGGATATTGGAGGGAGAGTCCAATTATTCTTAGTGTATATTCTAACAATAATTTTGATCATCTCATCTCATTTAGAATTGGAATTTTCGACCATCTCCTCTCTTTCATCTTAATAAGTGGACTGTTTACATGTTTTCCACGTCATCATAATTGTAGAAAACCATATATGCCCTTAACTAATCATCTTCACACAATCATTTTGGAGAGATGATGTGTAGCCGTGTGGCTGCAACTTCTAGCAGCAGATGCTGGCTGAACTTTGAGAGCCTTGTCCTGAAACTTATTGCTCAAGTTGCATAATGCAGGGAGACTGGTTTTCACTTACCTTCAGAGTAAACACGGACTATACAAAGATTTGGCGTAAATACTCTGCTTGATTGTTTCCATGTGACACTATTGTGTCTTTAAAAGAGTGTTCTAAAGTGTTCCTCTTGTTCCAAATCCAACTTCACACATAGGGTTAACTATCTCCAAAGCGCTCCTCTTGATCTATCTTTTAGTATTTCTGTACCATCTGTCTTTTATCATTTTTTTTTGAAACCAAACCTTTTCGGGGGAAACACATCGTGGTGATCGCCCCAAATATTATTAGAATCAAAAGTAGAGAGCAGGGGGGGAGAACGAAGAGAAGAACAGACACAACGGATCGAGAGGATCCAACAACACACGCAACAAAAACTACAGCAACAACCAGTCACGCAGAAGACAATCGACGAGCGCTAGAACATTCTCCGGATAAAAACGTTGGCCCCTGAACATCTTAGCATTCCTAGCGAGCCACAGTGCCCAAATGCAAGCGAACGGGCAAAGCAATTCCCGTCTAGGACGATCGGCACCCGAGCGCACGGAGGCCCAAAAGGATTCAGCCGAGGAAGCATTGAGCCAAAGACCCCCTCTATGCATTGATAACGATATGAAGCTCCCTTTTGTTGGATATGAAGTTTCTACATTCTCGTAACCAAAACATCTCTACAAAATTATTGTGCTTCATTTTTTTGGTCTTAATTTACTTCTATTTTTGCAAAATATAAAAGGATCACATGCTCTTATGCTAGTTCTATATAAAGAATCAGAATATTTTCTCTCTTGTAAACCGGAATGAGGTTTTACTTTTAGTTCAAATCAAGCCATCTTTACTATTGTAATGTAAGCAAGGGAAATGATGTATTTTGCAGGCTGAGAGTTATGTCTGCCCTCAGTGTAATGCACCAAAGAAACGGTTCGCACAATATGATGTGGCCTCTGGAAAGCCTATTGGAGGGGGTTTGCCACCAATTGGGGTGATCATTGGTCTGGCTGCAGGGATTGCCGCCGTTGGTGCATTACTTGTCTATGGTTTACAATAAGCTGCTGATTATGATGCTGCCACCCCTCTTTACATCAGAGGATCTTGTATGTTCTTGTGATTATGCCCGCATCGCCATTCAAGAAAGTTGAATCGAATGCTATATGAGAACTTCTTAAGTCAGTAACAGCCTTTTTGTTGAAGATCTTAAATCAGCTTCGGTTATGCCCTCCCCTATAGATTATATAATGCAGAAGTATTACATGGGACTCTTCCGTGAAGACCATTAAAAATGGAAATGTATCTAATCTATTGTAATGCAGAGGAAATCATTTTGGAGTTCTACTGTAGTGGATCCTGACCAAATTAAGGTTCAATGTTTAATTGTTTGTGGAATTTCGATTAAGTGCTAGTTCAGTTCATGCTCCCTTTATAACTATGGGGAAACACGGAGACCAAGTGTGTTTCTTTTTTTACATAAAACATGCTCTAATTAATCTGAGAAATTCCAACCCATGCTCTCTTTCAAGGTTTACATCTCGAGAATTAGTAAGCATAATTAAACATTAGGGGAAAATAGAATTGTTGAGTAGTATAGAGTCATGAATGCAGAACTGAGCTTATAACTTTGAATGTCCAAGGTGAGAATTTGTTTTTTTCTTTCTATTGCACTTTTTAGTCATTTTATTTTATGAAAAAGTTGCATAAATGTCAAAAGATGGGAGAGACAACGTTACAAGTTGCGAGTGAATGAAATAAAAATTGAATTATATTGGTTAGCATGATCCTCAATGAGAGATCATATGCATGAATTAAAAAGTGAGCAAAGAGATGTTTCCAATGTTTTTCAACAATAATAAATATAAGATATTTGTATAGACACCTTTGACTTCTTTTGTACTGTTGCATGCTACTAGGGGCATGTTTGGTAACTGGGTTGGGTTGAGTAACCCCATGTGCATAGTAGTTGTTTAGATTGTTAGGAGGGTTGGAATGAAGAATGTGATGTGATGTCACACTAGTTTGTGATGGAATTCCAACTCAAGAATGCATGGCGGTAAATCAGGTTACCCCAGGATAACCTGGTAACTAAACGAGCCTTAGGAGTGGTCTTTGATGGTATAGGGATTGTTTTTTCTTGTACCTGCTTAACTTGTTAGGAAATCCTTCTTTTCGAAACATCCTAGGTGCTAGGTAGGCTCACCTGTTATGAAACCTAGTCAATTCCTAGTGGGGGTGTGGCCACCTGTTCGAAAAGGGAAATTTTTCCAATGGGTTCAATGGAGTCAGGAGAGTGTGGCCTTTCCTCAAAGATGCGTCGATTCGCTTCCTTTCTTCATCCTTTATTTTCTTTTCTTGATTCTACTTATGTTATTGTTGTTCGTATTCTTCTCCTTTGATGAAAATAACTATTTGTTTATTTTTAAAGCAAATTTGGCTTGTGATGAGGATTTTATTTCTGGAGAGGGGTCGCATAGGAGATGATGAGGGAGAGGAAGAGGAGCGCCTACGAAAGAAGGGAGGGAACGTTGAGGAGAAATGAAGACATGGAGTACGGATTTTCATGGATGGGTACTCGATGCATTTGAGTGCGACCTATCTGACACGATGATCTTTATCTGAGTGCCGAGTTGACCCAACCTATTCAAACAACGTACACAATTATAATGGGCACCGATTTATTTCTATGAATAAGGAGTACTTGTGGGTACCCATGCAGAATATCACATCCATTGTAAGGATATCAATTAAATGCAATTCTCTTAATAATATAGTAAAGGAATATGAGTGATCAATCTTAATCCTACAGATCCAAAAACAAACAATAAACCATATACATATGGGTAGTTAAAAATTGACAATTTCTTCGATCACGCTCGTTAAAACCATCATCGTCGTGAATGTCGAGAAACTCAATGTGTCATTATCCACCATGGTGCTATATAACTCCATAAACTATACATGTGTGTTGCTTTTTCGTAAACTATATATAAATTTGATAACTTGCATGTATCATTTGTGGAAAAGAATGGAACAAATAGTGATCGTATGCATGAGGTGTTGTTTCATGACAATCAAAGCTGAAGAATTGTGTGGCATTGCCTACTATATAAAAGAGGGATTTATTATTGTTACACAAGCAAGTAAAGAACTCGTTTAAATGAAGAAGTTCATGTAGGAATTTAATTTTGTTCAAAAAAAGTATATCCTTTATTGTGAAAGTCAGCGTGCATTCCCTCGGCCAAAACTCTATTTCCAATGCAAGGTCAAATGTTAATGTTAGATATCAGTGGATATAGGATGGGGTAGGATTGAAGTAACTTGTATTCGATGAGATCCATACATATGATAATGATGCTAATATAATGAAAAAGTCTTTACCGCTTAGAAAGTTTGAGAAATGCTACTCGATTGTAGGTTTTGGAAGCATTGGTGAATGGAGAGACTTGTTGGGTAAGTTCCCCTCCATATGTGAACTCATCCCAATATAGACAAATCATGCTCCTAATGGACATATGGTTAACAACATTCAAATATTTGTTAGCAATAACCAAATAACAATCGACTGATGATCTCATGATTCCTTGATTCTTTGGTCGATTGATTGATAAAAAAATTTCTACTTTTCATATGGGGATTTTTTTGGCTGATGCACATGACTTTCCATGGACCATAATGTGAGTTCGTCGAGATTGAGATATTACTAAAGGTGGGGTGAATAATAGAATTGATGGTGAACTAAAATTCATGTGAGCACATCATAATCAACCAATAAATCAAGCACATACACATGATTTCGTTGTGGAAATCCAACAAGGTGAAAACCATGACCTAGGCCTTTATAACTCATCATTTTCGATTAGTCAAGCCAACCAACTACTTTATTATATCTCGAGATATTACACGGATATCTCAACCATTTGCAAAGCTTGCTTGCTGTACAACTTATGATCAAACACCCAAGTCAACACCATAGAGCTGGCATTATAGCAACATTGAAGGTGGACAAGTCTGATTGTCCTCTGGCTTCCTTGGACAGGGTTATACTCCGAGGATCCAAGAACAACCTGTAATCTGTTAGATCTAACACCAGAAGTTCCTCCACAAAGAGGTTATGAGAAGTATTATGGGAAAAATTTATTATAGTAATATCATAAAAATAATTCTCCATGACTAAGTATAATGATATGTAGCACTCCGAACATAGTACCACATCTAGTAGTTACAAAGTGTGGGCTTATAATTAGTGGAGGCTTGATGAATCCACGATTCATCATCTTAATATCTTGATCTTAGCAAAATCCCCGAATAAAATCCCACCTTTGCCTCCCTGAGTTCGACCCCGGACTTGCCCGGGATATAAATCAAAGCCGAGACACTCTTCACGGAGATTCTTTTCTCGGTTCTGACCGAATCGCTAAGTACACGTGCTACAACGTGACCAAATTAAACAACGTATTTAGCGACTCGTCAAGGCTATTACTAGTCACTTGGGCTTAAGCATTTTGGGATGTGATTGATGGCTTTAGTTGGGCCCAAGCCCACCAAGTTGTATGGGTAGTAATCCCTGATAAGGGATCAGGCCTAGGCTCCGAGACATAACATGGTATCTCAATAATCAACAACATAGATAATTGCAGATAATACCAAGAAATATGCACAAGCAATTGTATCTTAATAAGCATATGTGATGACAATTTAGCTCGGAAGAAATAGAAGACTTGGAGGAAATCAAATGCTGATTCTAAAATATTTTTTAATAGAAACTATTCAGAATTATTCTCTTTGAAACATTGAAGAATCTAGAGAATAAGAGAAAAATACTCTCAGAATATTTTTCTTCACTTGTACAGAGCTGGAATGAAATCTATATCTTCCAATGTTGAGTATGGGGTGACTTCTATAAGGTCTAGGAGAATATGACCACTGGAAAGAAAATAAGAAAGAAATCAACAAGACTTGATACCAGTGATTGATCATGCAAACCAGGGTGATCAATCATATCAGGTTGACCAATCATTATGTAAAGTGGTTGATGATGAATATGTATTTCATCATCTTTATTCATTTATTTTAGCTTAAAATCCCTTCTTAGACACCTGTAAATATTAATAAATTCCTTTATTTATAAATATATATTCTTTTATATATATTGTATAATTATCTTTAACCTAAAATAAATAAATAAGGAAGTAAAGGAAAAATACATACTATATATATGTAATATGCTAGCCATGTATGCCCAAGGCAAACCATTCATACAATAAATGTTATTGTAATGTTTGATATATCAATAAAAATATTGATTTATTTTCACTCCTTGTCTGAAATAAATGGACTATAAGATCCCTTGGTATAATTAGATATATGTACCATGGCCATCTTAATGATCATACATCTGTTGATTCAATTGTTGAATCATATAGGCTGGTGCTTGGATAAATATCTAAGGAGTTAGATTGAGAACTCATCAAGCACCGTCAAATGATTGCTAAAAGATAATCTCCAACCTGAGAAGGAGATGACAATCTTTCTCTATAGATTGATATCTGACTCACCTCTTAATGCAAGTCCTCTGCATAGGAATAGAGATTCGGAGGTGTCAGATAAGTTAGGTCAAAGAGTTGACTTAATCAGATCGAGATACCCAAGACCTATATCATATACTTTCATGGTATAGGCATGCATCCTCTGACTGGAGATAGATGTATTGCTATATGTCTAAGTATGTGCATTTGACAGACCGATAGGTTGATGGCCTAATCAAGTTCTATACACCCACGAGCTGGTGTGCATACAAGGCATATGAGTAATACGATCTCTCAATGGGATCATACAGGTTCACTTGTGAATCACAAGATATGGGTTACTCAAGAGGTATTGGGACCAATCAAATTCCATGCATGGTCATCTTGCTTTGAAATCATGACAAGAATTTGTATGTATGATATATGATTTTGAAAAGCATATGATCGATACCAACTCTCAAAGACCGAATGAGGAACTTAGCGATAAAACCCTGAAGATGACAATGTAGAATTTATCTATATCTTTGGGTCTATTCTTGGTCTTACAGTGTGTAGGATGTGTAGGTATTAGGAATACCCAAGGGTGATATGATCAAGAAATGATTATATAACCACGACGCTTCCATTCAGAAGGAGTGATGAAACAGGTGTTGGACATCATTCCCTGATCAAGCACTGTTATTGCAAATTATTCCCTGATCTGAAATGAAGAATAACTAATTTGTATAATAGGTCCCTTAGTGCAGTTAGGGTTATATACCATGGCTATCTTAATGACCATACAATTGTTGATTCAAATGTTGAATCATAGAAGCTGGTGCTTGGATGATATCTAAAGAGTTATATTGAGGACTCATCAAGCACTGTCAAGTGGTTATTAAGAGAGGATCTCCAGCCTGAGAAGGAGATGATAATCCTTCTCTTTAGGCTGATATCTGACCAACCTCTTGATGCAGGTCCTCTGCATAGGAATAGAGATTCGGAGGTGTTAGATAAGTTAGGTCAAAGA
This sequence comes from Ottelia alismoides, assembly GCA_037367405.1. Taxonomy (NCBI): domain Eukaryota; kingdom Viridiplantae; phylum Streptophyta; class Magnoliopsida; order Alismatales; family Hydrocharitaceae; genus Ottelia; species Ottelia alismoides. Next base: position 494,696 of record JAZKJV010000247.1, on the reverse strand, counting down.
GTTAACTTAATAAGATTGAGATAACCAAGACCTATGTCGTATACTATCACGATATATGCATGCATCCTCTAACCGAAGATAGATGTATTGCTATATGTCTGAGTATGTACATTTGACATACCTATAGGTTGATGGCCTAATCGAAGTCTTACATCGGCGAGCTGGTGTGCATACAAGGGTATATGAGTAATACGATATCTCAAAGGGATCATACAGTCACTTGTGAATCAGAAGACATGATCTCACTCATGAGGTATTAGGATCAATCAAATTCCATGCATGGTTGTCTTGCTTTGGAAGCATGACAAGAATTTGTAGGTATGATATATGCTTTTTGGAAAGCATAAGATCGATACCAACTCCAATGACCGAATGAGAAACTTGATGATAAAACCTTGAAGATGATAGTATAAAATTGTTCTTTATTTTCAGATTTATTCTAAGTCTTCCAGTATATAGGATGTACATCTATTAGGAATACCTGAGGGTGATGTGATCATAAATGATTGTATGATCATGACGCTTCCACTCCAAGGGAGTGATTAAATATGTATGGATATTAGTGACTCCTCTCAGTAGAGAAGTAATCTAATCTTGGTCCAAATGTTGGATAATGATCTGAATGTGATTCAGATGCAATGAGAAGATTTGATCTATGACCTTGAGTGAATCATGCATCTATGAGAAGTCCCCGAGATCAAGATTTGAGATGTGATCTCAATATCAAAGTCATTATACATGGAACATGCAATCTCCATGTCCTTATCTTCAGGTATCCGTGAAGAAAGTACATTATTCTTGAAAGAGTTCAAGAATAATTCCATTGATAAAAAGCATGTCTAAGCATTGAGAAATAAATAATTAAATGCGATTTAATTATCATGAATAATATGAATGTTATTCATATTATTTAGATGCATGAGAATGATGATCCAATATAATTAAATGTTATTTAATTATTATAGATATGAATAATGTGGATAGCACTATCCATATTAATCACATATTTATAAATGTGATTTATAAGATATAAGAGAGGGATATTTGTAAATAACATTTGCAATTAACGTTGAGAAGCTTCGACTAAGTCTCCTCAGTGCTCCACTTCATCGTCAGAAATGCTGAGAAGCTTCGTCGAAGGTCAACGAGATCATGAAGGCTTGATGGAGCGAGGAGGAATGCAGATCGGAGAGTCGATGCAGGCTTGCCGATGATCGGGATCTAGAATGGAGCAATTGTAGAAGCTCCGACCATTGAAGGATTCACCTGCAATGGGGGTTAGTCGATAGCTGAGGTGTGCGAATGAGTGAGATGGCATGCAATAGGATGGAGAGAGGGGTGCTCGGAGCGAGATCTCCTCGACCTCCGACGGAGGATATCTCCTAGAGTGGGGGGAGGTCACGGAAAACGAGACAGTGAATATGGCAGTCAATGAAGGTGGTTTGAGTGTGGCGAAGGTGGAGGTGCGAAGAATTAAAGGTGTAATGAAGTGTGTGCGTGGGGAAAATAAGAAGAAATCGGAGAAAAAGAAGGAAGGGAGCATACCTGATCGGAGATGGAGTTCAGGCAAAATGTAGGCCTAGGCTGAGGCTTTGTTGGATCCTCCAGGTCGTCGTTCAACCTGTTCGATCGGAGCAGGGTGCTCAGCATTGGTGAAGCTACCGTTACCTGGATGGTGGGGTCAAAGGTCAACACCTAGGATCTTGAGGGGTCATCGTCCCTCTATCCTGTACCCCTCCGCAATATCCCGATCGCAATATCGTGGAGCCTTGATTAGTGGATGAGATGATCAACATGCGGAGGAGACCTATTTATGGGTGGATGACCGACCATTACAGATGAGTGGAAGACGGTTTTGTAATGGCCATGAGAAGAGGAGGGAGGCGTGGTTTGAGGCAGTGAAGGCTACACAAGGAAGACATGTAATTAGATTACGTTGATGTGGTGGTAGGTCATGGAGAGATGACATGATGAGGGAGCTAAAAATGGAAGGGGGTGAGAGGTGTGATGTGCGTTACGTGGGAGAAAATTTGGAGGAAGACGATGGTTGTGGGTCGTCGGATCTTGCGATCCAATGACCACGAAAGGTGTGCGAGTGAGCAGGCGGGATCAGATCATAAGATCTGATCCAAGGGTTGAAGGCTACACGTGGTGGACGGTCGTGATGAGGGAAAGGGTTTAATCCAAGGGCAAAGAGAAAAATGAAGATGTGGAGGGTGCTCAGGTTGTTAGATACGAAGTATCCAACGAGTGAGGTTAAGGTGGAAAGGGATGGTGAGGATTGCATCTGTAGAGTTGATCCATTGGATGTGGAAGAGGCAGAGAGGAGCGGTCTAGATAGAACAGGGCAGAGTGAGATGAATGACCATGAGATGGGCTGCATGGCAGGAAGAGAAATGCCGTGGGGAAAATTTAGAGAATGCCACGTGGCCCAATGACATTATTCAAAAATGGAAAAATAAAGAGAAAGTACAAAAGAAATAAGAGGAAACTAAATTAACAAAAAGTCAAAACATGAAAATTGTAGATCTCGAGGAGATATACAAGTTTCATGTTGGACAAAAAGTTGAAAGAGGTCAACTATATAAGTAAATAATTTTGGAAGTATTTTTGAAGAATTAAAAACAATTATTTTAATTATTTTGTTATTTTTTGTCTTTCTAAGCTCTTTTCAAAATCCAAAATAAATATCTACAATATCTAGTATATTTTTTAGATTTTTAATATGAAATAAAATAAGAAAAATAAGAAAAAATAAAAAATGGGTTAATTTATGTACAATAATTAAGGATATTTACAGGAAGAGAGAAAATTGTTATTAAAGCAGAATTAATGAAGATTTTGATTAAATTATTTATGCTTAAAGGGTAAATAAGGAGTATGGTGATCATAAATCAGATATTCATCGGTCCCTCTACGTTGTCATTCTAATTTCGTCAGACAGATACTCCTATAACTTCCATCAAAAATAGGTAATTTTCACGATCTCAAAATTATTATAATCGGCCTGTTCTAGATGGATGGCATATGAGTCTCTATTTTTAAAGGAAATTAAAATGTCATATTGGAGGAATATAGTAATGAAAATATACGATGATATTTTCTAAAAAACAAAAAAATCGTCGAAATGTGTGTGTGTGTGGCTTATTTGCTGGGCACTATGTACATTACATCTGTAATGAGCACACTCATTTTCTACTAATATTTTTTTATCATTTTGAGTTTAGTGTTTATAGGTTTACAACCGTTATATTATAATATTATCATTAGTAATTTTTCACAAAAAGAAAATCTTAAATTCATACGAAATGATCATTACTATGAATAGAAAAGACATCTGTAATACAAATAAAGATACATTCATTTCATATGAATTTAAGGATTTTATTTATATGAAAATGATTACTAATAATAAGAATATAATATAATTGTTGTAAACCAATATATATCGGAAAATAGAGCCTACGCCCATGAGCATGTAACTTTCCTACCCTCGCCCCTTTTCCTGTCTATTTCTTTGATTTTTTTAATTGAATCCTTGGGATTTAGATCGCATTATATTATTGTGGCATCATTTAAATTTCAACTTATTTTGAGACTTCTAACTTATCCATAAAGATAATCAAATGTTATCGATCTCGGATTTGTCGAAATTGACTCTGTCCGATTGACATGTTAGGAATGTCTAATTTACACAATATTTGAAAGGGTTTAATTTGGCTGCCCTAGAGGGGGAGCTAACTTGGTTCCCCCCGCCTCATTTTCTCCCTTTTTTTGAAAATTTCTTCCGTGAATATTCATCACTATATCTCTATATTATGCTATTAAAATTTCATGCGAAACAGAGACTCGTTCGGCCTCCATCCGGACAGTCAATTTTTAACGGTAACAGAATTGCTAAAAACGACCCCGTCTGGATGGAGGTTGTAGGAGTCTCTGTTTCACACGAAATTTTTTAGCATAATATAGGGATATATTGATGAAAATCACGGAAGAAATTTTCAAAAAAAAAAATAAAAAAATAGGAAAAATGGGACGGGGGAGCCCAGTTAGCTTCCCTCAAGGGGATAGCCCCATTTTACCCTATATATTATACTTAATATTCGAAGTAAATCCTCTAAGGATCCTTTTCAAAAGAATCAAAAAAAAAAAGAGGAAAAGGAACATGCATAGGAAAGTTACCTACATAAGGATGTAATCCTCACTCCCCTCCTCCCCGCATAAAGCTTTTCAAATGATGTGCCACATTTCCTTGATTATGAAAATGTATCATTTAAGACCGTTGGAAGATGAGTCTATAATATATTGAAACCACTAAGTGTTTTTATGCCAACTACCCAATCTAAAATGAGAGTTCAACTTTAGTAATGTTGTATACGTAAAATCCACATCATCAATTTGCTATATTTAGTTAGACGATGTGTTGAGTGCATTGTACTTTCTAGAAAATTATGATGAAATAAAAGCTCGCAATATGAAATAATTGATATCAAATTACAAAAGATTATCTTGCTTTTACAAAAGCATGTTCTAAAATATAAAAGAATGGTTGCTTATGTGCGAAGATAAATGCCCAAATTTGTCTGTTTCTTATATTTTGGAACAACTTTGTTACTTAATATATGGACTTGTTTGATCACGTCATGATAATAGAACTTCCTACAAAATAAGGTGTAATAAATTATATAGTGATTTACGAAAAAACAAGATAAGAAAGCTTCTTAAAATGAGGAGTAGACTAAATTAATGCTTAGATAGTAAAAATCCATGTCATTTTACATGCTATATTTGGGTAGATGTTGGGTATGAGTTGATTCTTTTCACAATATGTTGGAATAAAGGTTTGCTAGATAAAATAACAGTTGTCAATTTTCAAAAAAATAGAAACAATCCATGTGTATGTTAAGTATGGTAATTGGACTTCCTAAAATGATAAGGTTTGTATACGCAGTGTTTAATCAATCTCTTTGATATTTCATCCGTTACAGGGTTTCACCCAAATAGATTTTTTGTAAAATACATCATATTTTGTGAATGCTTATATTTTTGTATAAGGACTTGCATATTTACAGTATATTACTATATGACTTTGTTATTTCATCCGTAGTTGATGTGGTTTCGATCAATCGGAATTTTTGTAAAATATATCTTTCTTTTGTGAAGTTTTTATGATTTTTCTAAAATAAATTACATATTTACAATATATCTATTATAGTTCACATATTCTGTCAATATTTTTAAATAAAATCATATGATGATTAACCTTCTCGGTTATTTTAATTGTACTTATTTTGTTATATTTATATTATTTACATGTGTATTTTGTATTGTAGTTACAATCAAATTTGCTTACAAAACCAACAAACTTCAATGGTTACCAATGTGCTAGCATTTAGATAAACCAAATTTCTAAGAAAGACAACCATAATGTTGTGTCACCTCTTTAAGCCTTTCCTCTATCGTAATTGAATTAAAATAAAGATAAACAAAGCAGAAATATGAATTCTAATCTCACAAAAGGATCTAAAAGCATACTCAACCACAATCTATATTCATTTTCCAGTTCTTCTATACATCACATATCATCAATTGCACATTCCAATTTTCTTTCATCCTCTAACACACACAATCTCTCTCTCTTTCATCCACAAAAATTGGGAAAAAAGAATCTGATTCCAATTAAATGTAAGAACACAAAATATATGGAGTCCGACTCCCTTTTCTCTCTCTATGTTATTGACATCTTTACCCTCGTCATCTTTCAGTGGCATCCGAAACCTATAGAAGGGCCGCGACACATTCATCCCCAGCTACCTCCTGATGCACTCCCCATGGTACATGTTCCCCAACGGTATCTTCTTCAACCCACCCTCCCCTCTTACCAAATCTTGCGTGCTCCCCTTCCCTCTCCTCTGCTGCATATGTTGTCTTCATCGTCAAGATCAAAGATTTTGAGGTTGGGGACGACCCTCAAAATCCTTCCATAACTGATATCAGCATCACTTCCCGTGTCAACGTTGAGAATGGATCTTGACCTTCGATGCAAGCGGTGGCACCATGGAGGCTCACCATCATCTGAGATAAATGCAACAAAGCGTTGGAGTCCAATCCCTTCATCAAGAATCTATTTTGTGGGAAACCATATTTAGCAATGAATAACGTGCAAATCAAGAAGCATGATGAAGATATCAAGATTTGACATGAAAATCAGGATTGAAAAGGTAGAGTAATATTTGTTAAAATAAAATTCAAAATAACACATTAAACATTGTATAACATCAAATAAAATCTCACATTATGTAGATGGATTCAGTTGTACCATAGCCTCTACTTCTTCATTCACATTGGTGGGATCGATCGAAGCATCAATTGCATCTACATTCTAAAATACTTTATTAAGATCTACGGTTATATGATATGGAATAATAATGAAATAAATAAATAAATTATCACAACCAATCTTGAGTTCATATCAATATCTCCACCATATCATGATTTAATCTACTATGGTATGCATCGACTACTCTTACACATGTGTTAAAGGCATATCCAGATGCAACTGTGTGTACTGAATCTCCTAGAATATTCTTAGCCATTTTACCAAGAATATAGAACCTTTCAAATTTTACTTCCACCATCTCAAAACATCAAACTTACTTCCGTAGTTATCCTTCCATCTCAAAATTTTCTTTTAAATATTCACCCAACTCAGTTTTCAATGATTGATTATCTTTGTTACGCATTAATTGAGCAATTCTACTCTTTTTCTAATGGATAAGAGAGATAATTTGAAGTGGAAGTCATATTTGATGTATTTTTTGGAGTATGTTGAAGTGAAGCGTAACAATGAAAAGCTATTTAATTATATCGTGAAGATCAAGCATTTTTCTTCCCCATCCCTCTATTGATATCTTAATAATATATATCGTTTGTCTTCATCTGGTAACGGGGATCCAAAACCGAAGCAACAACTAGAAGTTGGTTGCACATGTCCTAATGTTGTCAAACTTCTTTTCATTGTAGTAGCCATGGATACAATGCTATCATCAGTGATTTTCAACCACTCAATAAAGAACAATCGAATTCCACAAAGTTCGATGAAGAAAAGGTTTGATGTCAGATACTTGTAGCCAAACAATAGCTCTGCGTCGTCAAAATGTTTCACACTCTTCTAATTTTTAATCCAGCCCCATTCATCATCGCTTACCCAATAAATATAATTGACATGTTTGAATACAAATCTCTTAAATACAATCTTGTATATTAAAGTTGTCGCCAACATAAGGTATATTGAATTCTATTGCTTACAAAAATACAATGGCAAGCTCCTTTTAGGTTTGGAATCAATATCTTCTACGGTCTCTTTAAAGATTACCTCCATATGATGTGAGCATGCCATATATTTAATGCTAAGATGCACTTTCACTATTGATTTAGCAATGACTTTCAACCTATCAATGACAATGAGAATAATGATATAAGTGACACAACAAACATGGAAAAACAATCATTTGGAAACTAGTGAGTCACCAAGATGAGCTTTCGCAAGTCAATGAAATATCATTTACCTTATCATTATCCACGGCTACCGTAAACAACTTCTAATCAATGTTTCATTCAAACATTATAGATAAAACCCACTAATGTCTACACCAGTTATCCATGCATATTTATAAAATTTAAGTTTCTTTTTTTGTAAATTCTAAGAATCATCGTTGAAGTGCGCAAAAATGCATATATATGATTAATTTTATGTAGATACAATCTATTTATCCATTATTAGAGTACCATGTCAATATAAATTGAAAAAATCTAGGGTTTTTATCACTTGTGCCCCTATGAGATATTGCAATATCAGTTATACCACTTCTTTTTTGGAATACCAATTGTGCCCCTGACGTCTTGTCGTTCTATCACTTGTCGCCCTTCCATTACTTTAGTCATCAATAAGTTGAACTTAACCATGATTTTTGTGGTTAAAAGCGGCACAACTGTCCAAAGACTCTCCCACCCATCATCCTCCTTCAACCCCTCATCTTCCTCCTCTTTTACCTTGTGCCCTCCGACCTCCTCCTTCATCATCTCCGATACCACTTTAGCGTTTGCCTCCACATCCATGCAGCTCCCATCCGTGTCCTCCACCTTCCCATACTGCAGCAACACGAAGAACCCTCCAGCAGCTATCCGCATCCTCCACCTTACATGCACAATAGTTGCTACTCCATCTTCTTCACGAGGGGGGGGGAGGAGGGCAGTAGAGGAGGAGGGGAAAAGATGGAGGAGGAGGGGCAGATGATCAGGGGGCGATAGAGGAGGCTAGGGTGGAGGAGGAGGAGAAGAAGGCTGGGACCAAGGATGAGGCTAGGGCAGAGGAGGCTGGGACGGACGAGGAGGCTGGGGTGGAGGAGGAGGGGGCTACGGAGGAGGCTGGGGTAGAGGAGGAGGATGCCGAGGCGGAGGAGGGGCGTTGGAGGAGGCTGGGGTGGAGGAGGTTGGGGCAAAGGAGGAGGAGGAATAGGACTTTCTAACCCCTTTTAAAATTTATTTTTCCTTGTGTCCCCAAAGTTAACGTCTATTTACGTTGGGGATGGACGACAACTAACCCAAAGGACACAAGTGATCATTGTAGAAGAAGTCAGGGGCACGACTGGCATTCCAAAAAGGGAAGGGACATAGTTGATATTGCAATATCTCGAAGGAGCACAACTGATAAAAACTCAAAAACTAATATGATTTCTTTTTATCATCTCTGAATACTCTCTTGTACATCTTGCCAATTGTTGTGCAAGATCAGATCTTGTGTTGAGGGCGGAGTGATAAATATATGCTCGAAAAGCTGTATGTGAGACCATGTTAGATGTATATTCATGCACAATGATAGCCTTTGCAAGTGGTATTTGAGTTTTTTCACCATCAAAAGTGTAATTCGAAAGGCTATTGCTTCCATCCGATTTCAACATGGACTGAATTAACTGTTGTCATGTCTCTACTCTAATTTGATTTGAACATACTTGAGCATGATTTTTCTAATGAGTTGTGTCCATTTCAGAAGCATGTTGAGATTCCTTTTGCATAACTTGCATATGGCCAACAAAATGTCTTGCTCATATATTTTCCCTTTAACTGTGATCTCCTCACTTTTGCAAGCTTTTTTGTTTCTTAGGCAAGTGCATCGCAATCTTTTCTGAGTCATCATTGGTTGAATTTTCAATTGATGGATCTATGCCCCTCATGTTAAATAAAAGAATATCGACGACTTATAATAAAAGTACCATATTATACTTTGAGTTATGCCATTGTCACTACTGGATTGACATTATTGATAAGTAAAAAATTCCAAAAAATAAGATAAATAAAACAACCATGTTGACAACATGCGAGTGAACTTAATAGATGGAGAATGACCTCACTTGGTGCAGTCATTCCTCGTGTGAAGATAAGTGAGCCTATCTGCATAAAGATTAAAATCAAGCTATTTCTCAAGATATAGAACCATTCTAGAAAAAAATACTATAATGTCGAAATAAATCAGTGTGGAAGCGAGAAGTTAAACATGTATGTATATCTAATTGTTACTCAACGGTAGAAGGAAGCAATGGAGTTGGGTGGCTGATCGGCAATGGCATCGCATGGGATGCGTTGATCAGCGGAGGCATTGCAGTGGTGGAGTTGGGTGGCTGGATTGGCAATGGCATTACATGTGCACGGTGGAGGATGGGCTACACCAAGAAAGAAGTGGCAACGTCACAGGTGATCGGAGTGGAGGCATGTTGCTGAGGGATTGGTGGAGTTACGTTTTCCTGAGGGAAAAAGACTAGAACTTAGGGCACAACGTGTGGACTGGGGATGTTTAGGAAATTAGAGCACTTGCCATTCTGTATGGGTTTGGGCGAGTGAAATCGGGAATGGAATGGGTGACGTGGGGGTCCCACTTGTTGGGGCTCATAGTTATGGAATGTATTATGTATTATTAAAATTAAATAATCTACGGTCATAGACTAAACCACTAATCAAACCTAAAACCACCATTGAAACAACCTTCAACTCACTATTTTTAGAAATGAAATTGAATATTCCATTTGATTGTGTCATTATCTTGTTGCCTACTAATTACTCGAATTTATTTTCTAAATATATCATCCATCATGATTTGGATTCTCCATTACTCTAAATTTGGGAGAAAGAGGACTCGAGCTGTTTTAGACATCCTCGAGAGGGCATCAAATCTTTCCTTTCCAATGGATCCATCTTCGTTACACGATTAAGAATATGTAATCTTTCTTCTGCTGCAATATTTGGTGGTAACTAGGATTTGTATATCATTATTTTATATGATGATTATCCCTAATATGTTGAAATATCGGTGAATATTGAGAACATCGATTGTTTTTATCTATATAAACTGCATATATGTACCACTTGTTTGATTTTACATACTTTTCATTTTTTTCCCTTTTGAGTTTTATTTAGAGATTGAAGTCTGTAGAATGAGAATGAAAAATATCACCCAAACAAAAATATTTGTTGATTAAGAATGTAAATATTTGTTTACATATTGAATTTTGTCCCAAGTTGTCAATATCAATTCATTTTTTTTATTATAAAAGATTGTGCATCTTGTTATATTTTCGTCTAAAAAGCTGATGTATTTTACAAAATCAAATTGGATGAGTCATCATCGATAGTGGATTAAATACCCAAAAGGATGAAGTTCACAGATTCAATTGGGTGGATTAAAGACCAAAAAAGGATGGTTATATTTTATGTTTTGGTCTACTAATTTACATAATTGATAGTATACGTTACATTTTGATTCATTGATTTTATAATTATTTATGCTTTTTTTAATTTTTATCTTTTCTGAAAAACAAATGCTAAATTACTGATTGACTTTTTATGTTGCAGATCAACACATAATTGTTACAATGAGAGCGCATATTTTATGAAATTCACACAAACTTTACAATGGACAACGAATTTTGATGGACTCACGATATTGGAAAACACTTTGGATGGACGCATAAAATAATTTATACATTAATAATAAGCAATCTACTTTATAAAAATCAAATATATTTTATAAAATAGACTACGAAATTTACAAAAATATCATATTTTACAAACATTGCTCCTACAGAATGTTCACAAAAGAGATTGCATAATTTGCAAAAAGAATAAATGTCGTTTACAAAAGTGACTACGAAATTTACAAAAAAATATTACGGTTTTAAACATTGCTTCCTAGAGTGTTGGATGAAAATGAGATTTAGCATGTACTATAACGTGTATTTTTCTATTTTGAGAATTAAAGAAAAATACACCCCATATTTAAACCTCCTCAAAATAATATGCATAGGACGTGTAACATATTTAATATGTTCATAATTACCCCATCTGATATATTAGGAAATGCAGTTGTAACAAAAATCACATCATTGTAGGAATGCTTTCTATGTGTACATCAATTAATTAGCCTATAATCAATGCACCGTATATTTTAGAAAAACAACTACACAAAACACACCAAATTTTATCGAATTTGGGTTTTGTTCAAACATTTATGGTTAGGATTTTGTAACTTACAACACAGAATTGTAAAACATATCAATATCTTGTAAATTGATAATAATTAATTCAAAATACAGGTATTTTTTCCATCATATTTCCTGGGAAATACAACATACACTTTTCGAGTCTATCTAAATTTATAATGTTCTATAATGTTAACTTGTAAAGACTTGAACTTGACATATCTCGAATCCTATATAATAAGATCTGGCTCGTCAAGAGAAAACCAACGGAATTTGTTTCGTGTGAATTGGACTTCGTTTCGATTTGTTATGAATTTCGGAAGAAAGAGAAGTAAGGAGTGTTAAGACATCATTAACCCATAATGATTGCCATTAAGATTAATTAAACATGATTAAAAAACTAATGATCATTAACAAATACTAATCAATAGCAAAAGATAAGCGTAAGCCGTGAAAGTTTAATCGCGATTAGTGAAAGTTAATCACGATTACTGTTAATTCAGCGTCATTAACGAATCTAGAATCCTCTAGAATGTTCTAACTTAAGCCCCAAGTTTGGGATAAGTTTTGGGCAAAACCATGGGCCGAAATCATGGGCCACCAAACCATGGTTAAGGTATAAACCATGGTTTCCTAACCATGGTTAGTGGTTTTCTGGGGCTATAAATAGGCCCCCCTACCCATTCATTCTCTACGATTTCCACTACCACCACCACCCCAAGGGCTAGGGTCGAGAGGTCGGGAGGAGGAGTGGGAGGCGAGGGAGGAGCACTAGCGAAGCGCTGTCGGGAGAACGAGGAGGAGAAATGTATGATCATCTCTTAGTTTGCTTTGTAAGTTAGGCTTTCAATTCATCCTCTTGTTCTTCCAAGTTTTGTTCTTCATTCACCTTTCTTTCCAATTCGTTTCTTGTTGTGGCTCGAGGAGAAATCTGTGTAACACACTACTTAGGTGCGGGCGGATATGCACGTCAGTGAACCCTGTGATTCGTCACACGTTCACTCATTTAAGACGCGTGGTGTCTACCGATTCTCCATCGCTTATGTTTCTATTCTTTCAATTATACTTTAATAATTATTTTGATGGATAAATCTGTTTAATACCCTACTTAGGTGCGGGCGGATATGCACATCAGTAAACCTTGTGATTCGTCACACGTTCGCTCACCTAAGATGCATGGTGTCTACTGATTCTTCATCTCTTATTTTTTGAGTATATTCTTTCAGTTTCGTTGTTATTTTCCTCTCGATTGATTTTATAGAGAAAACTCTTTTCGTTTTTATTTTGAAATATGTCCCGATATAAGGGGAAACTCTGCCGAAATTTTCCGAGAAATATGTCCCGATATAAGGAGAAATTCTGTCGAAATTTTTCTAGAAATATCATCCCATATAAGCGGAAGCTCTGCTGAAATTTCAAGAGAAAATATATTCGTGGCATTCTTCATGTTCTTCACGCTCTTCGCGTTCTTCGTTCGTTCTTCGCGTTCTTAACACGTTCTTAACGTTTTTGATACAAAATGAAATTCGATCTTTACATGAGCCTTAAAATAGCCTTTTCTAAAAATGAAACACGATAAAGCCTTGCATACACGAGAGAGAGCTCGATTAGGTAACGAAATCCTTCCTTTTGTTGTTGGGTTTTCATACGAGATTATTGAAATCCTTGATTTTATGTTCTTTACTATGAAGAACCCTAATTTTGAGCTATTTTTGAAAAGAAGAGTTGCTTTGTGATTTCTACTAAAATAAGATTTAAGTATCAAATTGATGCGGTAGTTTTGAAAGCTATGGTTTGGGAGTTAAAATAGGCATAAACACGTGTATATATGCATATGAATAATATATATGTGAGTCTATACTAAGTATTGTTGATTATGCAAATCGAAGACTTCACGAAAGAATTACATCATGGGAATTGATGTGGCTTGAGTTGGATCCTGAAAAGGACTGTGTGTCACGTTAAGGATGACTGGGAGTAGAACTGCAGGTCAGGCATGCAATCTGTAGGTTTGTCGGAAGGAACCCGTATTGGCATTTCCTACCTAGGTGGTACACGGTTGCCCTGTTATGTTAAGTGCGCACGAAATGAATGTTTTGCAACGCGTGGTACTGGGAGCCAATATCTTTAGGTTGAACGACGGAAGATGTGGTCGTGCCATGTGAAGGCACGAGTGGTTCAATAACGGCTGGGCCACGATAATATGTATTTAAAGTCGCTAGGTTATATGATTAAATGTTAGCCTGAGGTTTTAAGCAAACGAGTCCTCGAGGACGGTGTGTTCATTTATTTTACAGGCCGAGGGTTTGAGACCCTTTTTAATAAAAGAAAAGAAAAATTGTCAGAGTAGTATTGGAGAATTGGTTGAGGCGACGTGCGACGGCATAAGCTTACCAAGATTAACGCAATCTCCAATCCCGAAGTGTCCACAGCTTCGGAGTCCTTACAGTGGTGCGGTAATTCCCCTGGACTAATCCTTGACGTGGAATAGAAAGGAATATGACTTCAATTAACAAGAAGGAATGAAACCTTTAATGATAACAAGTTTTGCAAAATTACACAATTTGTTTGCTTTTCTCTTCTTCGTTACTTAGCATTCATTAATTTTTATCCTATGATTTATGGAAAATCCAACAGGTGTCGGTGAGCCATTGCAAAGACTTTAAAAAACCATCCAGCTTACATACTAGACATCCAGCCAGCCATAGTAGCTTTACTTTGTAAGGTAGTTAGTAATCTTTTGTATATTTTTCTTTCAAGCTGATGTACATGTAAATGGTTATAATGGGACAATGTATCATCTGAACTTTATTTTGTGAATGGCAAAGTATTGTAATACTTCCTTTTGAGTATTTTTATTTGCAATCTGTTTCTGAATGTTAGTTGTGATTGTTGAATGAATTATTGCCGAGTAACTAGATCCGGTTATGAGAGGATCCGACGGCCCAGAATTGGGGTCGTGACATAACTATACTAATTAAGTATTAGTTTAATCTCTCCCTCATTTTAGGAAGCTTTGTTATATGAAAACCATCAACTATATCATGATGATTTTAATTAGTGGCCAAAATGCGGACGGGACCGACCCATTGGCCGGACCGAATGGGCCAAGGTTTAAAAACTTATGTCCAACGCCCACCCATGTCCTATTTTGCTCTTTGTCTATTGAATTTTCTAATGGTATTTAATATGTACAAATGATTTTATTAATACCATTTATACTTTATATAACTATTATAAGTAGTTTACATGTTACTTGACACATAAACTATTATTTTTATTTAAAAGTAGTGTCACATATGAAAAAATCGAAGTGTATTATATTAGTACATGTATTATTCAACTTATATTTATATATTTTTGATTTTTTGCAGGTCGGGCTGGCTCATTCCCAAATTTCCTAAGCCAAGCCTGACCCATGAGCGGGCTAGGCGGGTGGGCCCCCAAACCGTTGTCCAGGTCTAGTTTTAATCTCAAACACGCACTTTCCATCCAATGATCGAAATTGACATCTTTTCGAAATCAAGGAAAGGTGCTACCTCATTTGAAAGCATCCTCTCTCTCTCTCTCTCTATATATATATATATATATATCCAAATACATATTGGTATTCATCAAATTATATCCTTTAACATTTAACATCTGTATTCGTCGGATGTTAAATATCAACATCCATATTATTCAGAATAAAAAAATCATATCCTCATCAAAATAAATACATATATCTCCGCATCCTCTGCATCCCTAGTGACACCTCATTGGAAGTTTTCTTTCTATATGTATATGAATTGTGTTAAGACATCGTGTTTATGATTATATGGCCCCTTCTTTGTAATTTACCCATAGAGCTTTTCTCCTATATAAGAGAGCTCTAGGGTTTGATAATAATGTATCTCTTTGATTTCCTTTCAACATGGTATCAGAGCGACGGTCCTAGACCGGAGCCTGTGCCATAGTTCCTTGCCCCCACCGATAGCCTCACGCCCCGGCGTCGTCTCAGCCTGTTGCTCGACCTACACACACGCCCTGTGCGTCTAAAACGGTTGGAGCGCCGCCGCCTCCTGTGACACGCGCGCGCCCTATGCGCCCCTTCCCGCGTTGTATGCCCTGTGCGCCTGACCGTGCCTGACTACGCTGTAATCCTACGATCTGTGCGCCTATTCTCCTATGACCTAGATCTTTCATGCGGGTCTTGTGCACCTGTGCACTTGTTCTCCACGTGTCTGTGAGCATCACAATCTATTCCTTCCAAAGAAGAGAAGAATTCCAAGGTATGGAAGGGGTTGTGGAATGAGTCTACGCCCACAACCACCTTCATTGATGTCCAGGTAGACATTCTTGTCTCAGCTTTATGTAATCCCAGTCTATAGAGATTGTTGTCATCATGTCCGACAACAAGGTGGATGTTCCGTCCTCGGGTGCCTTCAAAGGTTTAGCACCCATTGTCAAGATGGATGGAACCAACTATGAACCGTGGGCCATGCAGATCATGAGTTTGATGCAGTGTAATGGCAAGAAGCACATCATTACGACAGAGGAGCCAAGTGACAAGACTGGGATAAATGCCTCATGGGAGGCGGATGATGTGTATGCTCATGTGTGGCTATCTGGGACTGTTTCCACGGAGATAGCCAATGATATACTGAGTCAGCCTACTGCAAAGGCTATGTGGGACATTCTTGCAGGGACTTACTCACCGGCAAAGAATGAGTCTAAGATCCTACAACTCCAGCATTATATTTTCACATCAAAGCAGAATGGTCATCCTCTTCACACCTTCTATACCTATCTGAGAGGTAAGTTCGAGAGACTGCATGGTTACATACCGTTGACTGCTACACCAGAGAAGCTCAAGGCATGTAGAGACTCCGTGATGACTGGGGTATTCCTAGCAGCCCTGGATCTGGAGTATGATGCAGCTCGTACCCAGATTCTCGCTGATGCTACTATACCTCCGATGGATGATGCGCATTGAAGATTGAGTAGACTATCCATATCCTTTGGCAGTTCCTTACATCAGACCTCTTCAGCTATGGCAGCTCCACGTGGTAGAGGCAGTCATACAGTATATCGTGGTCGAGGAAGTTCCAACTGTGATAGAGGAGGTGGTGGTTGAGGTCGATCATGCACGTTCTGCCACAGGACATGTCATTCTGAGGAAACCTGTTATTCTAAGCATGGGTTTCCAACGTCAGCCAGAGTTGCAGAGCAGACACAACAAACTGGGAGTTTACCTGATTAGAGGTATGATGAGCTCGTAACACGATTGAGAGAGATTATGCCTGGCACATCTGGATCTACTAGTTCTCCCTCAGGATCCTCAGAAGTAGTTGCATCAGCCTCAGCATCAACATCCATGACAAGTACAATAGTTGCCTTTACTACGTGTTACAGGGCAGATCTGTCCGAGTGGATCATGGATTCAGGTGCATCAGATCATCTCTGTGATGACAAAGGTTAGTTTAGTATTTTTCATCCTGTCAGATCCAGACGATCGGTTGTGATAGCTGATGGTACACATTCCCCCATCACTGGTTAGGGAGAGGTGCAGTTGACTCCTACCTTGAGACTTTATAATGTTCTCTATGCACCTACATTTCCATGAATTTATTATCAATTAGTCAAATCACCAAAGATTTACATTGTCGTGCCATATTTGGTCCTTCTGCTCTTGTGTTTCATGATATACTTACGGTCAGAGTGATTGGAACTGGCCGGGAGCAAGGAGGCCTTTACAGATTTGTGCAGTCTTTATATGCTGGTGTCTCATCCTCCTTACGCACTGGGTCCGTCTCTCTGTATATGTGGCATCTGCGATTTGGTCATCTTCCTCTGCAAAAGCTAGTTCATGTTCTCCCTCAGATTTCTCCTCGCTCTACTTTCCAGTGTGAGGCCTGCCAGCTTGGGAAGCATCATCGGTCCTCTTTCCAGAGTCATCAGGGTCTGAGTAATTATAGTCTGTTTGAGTTGTTCCATTTTGATATTTGGGGTCCTAGTCATGTCCCGGATCATCAGGGGCACATATTTTGTCTTGTTGTTGTTGATGAGTTTTCTCGGTTATGTCGGGTTTTTCTTCTAAAGAATAAGTCTGATGCTAGTCCTGTTATTCACTCTTTTATTAATGAAGTAAAGAATATTTTTCTTCCAGAATCAAGTACATATGTTCAATCAATACTAGAATTCTGCAGTATCCAACTCTCTCAATTTCTTAAATCTCATGGTATTGTGCATCATACGTCGTGTCCTTATACCTCTCAATAGAATGGGGTGGCTGAAAGGAAACACCGTCACCTACTGGAAGTTACTAGGACTCTCTTGATTCAGAGCCGTGCTCCTCATTCCTATTGGGGAGACGTGGTTCTAACTGCTTGTTACCTAGTAAATCGTATGCCTTCTTTAGCATTAGGGGAAAAGGTCCCGTTCTTGATTGCATTTCCCGAGAAGGATCTTTTCTCGCTTACGTCTCGTGTCTTTATATCGGTTGCATTTCTTTATTAGTTCTCTCCTGGTCTTGAGAAGCTTTCTCCCAGATCAGTTAAATGTGTTTTTGTTGGGTATTCCAAAACCCAAAAGGGCTACCGTTGTTTTGATCATGTTCGACGAAGGTATTATATCAGTGCTGATGTCATCTTCTTTGAGTCTATTATGTATTTTTCTCCCACAGGTGACAGGATTGCTCCTTCCGAGGATGGCGAAGACATTTATATACCTCCTCCTCCGTCGGTGCTCGGTACTCCTTCATCACCTTCACCATCATCACCACCATCATCACCACCACCACCGCCACCACCTATACCGTCTCGTACTTTCTTTCCACAGGTCTACCAAAGACGGCCTCCAGCTCAGACGCCTCCTCCATCACCCAGCACGCCCGAAGTAGGTCCTGATCATTTGAGTTCTTCTGATGGCACGGGGGATTCGCTCGCACAACATGAGTTTCAGGCTGCATATAATACTTCTACTACTAATATTGCTGATTTGGATATTCCTATTGCATTTCGACGGCAGAAAGCGTACACGTACGATGAAACCCAAATATGGGGTGGACTTTGGTTCTCATGTTTCCCTGGAGCGTCTATCCAAGGATTTTCAGCATTTTGTTGTGGGCTTGTCCGCTATACAGATACCACGGTCGTATCAGGAGGCCTTGCAGAGTAGTCAGTGGTGTTTGGCCATGGAGGAAGAGATGACAACATTACAATCATGTGGTACATGGAGTGTTATACACCCTCCACCAGGTGCGTCTATTGTTGGCAACGAATGGGTTTTTACAGTAAAGCAACGCGCTGATGGTACAGTGGAACAATACAAGGCCAGGTTGGTTGCTCATGGATACACCCAAACCTATGGGGTGGACTATCTCTCCTTTGGTGCGTCATTCTACCTTGCGGATTCTCATTTCGGTTGCTGTGGTAAGAGATTGGCCACTTTTTAAGTTGGATGTCAAAAATGCTTTCTTGTAAGGTGATTTACAGGAGGAAGTCTACATGCATCATCCACCTGGGTTTGCTGCTGAGGGGGAGTCCAATAGTATGGTATGCCATCTTCATAAGGCTATATATGGCCTTAAGCAGAGTCCGAGGGCTCGGTTTCAGAAGCTCTCAGAATTGATTGAGCAAAAGGGGTTTGTCAGATCTACTGCAGATCATACTCTCTTTGTAAAGAGAGACCAGGGAGGTATTGTGGTCATCTTGGTTTATGTTGATGACATTGATATCACTGGCAGTGATACACATGGAATTCAGGCAGCAAAGGAATTCCTTGGACATCAGTTTGTTACCAAGGACTTGGGTACACTTCGTTACTTCCTTGGGTTGGAATTTGCACGAAATCAACAGGGTATGGTTATGACACAAAGGAAATATATTACTGATCTCCTATCTGAGACAAGAATGACAGGATGTAGACCAGCTACTACCCCAATGGATCCTATTGTGAAGCTTCATGATGATGGATCTGAGGAGGTGGACAAGAGACGCTACAGAGAACTAATAGGGAAATTATTGTATGTCACTATTACCCAGCATGATATATCGTTTGATGAGAGTAAAGTAAGTCAGTTCATGGAGCAACCCAGGCAGGCGCACATGGATGCTGTATTCATGATTCTGAGATACTTGAAGTCATCTCCTGGCGCAGGTCTTCTGTTTAGAAGAGATACGTCTCTCTCAGTCACAGGGTGTGCTGATGCAGATTATGCTGGGTGTCCTAATGACATGAAGTCTACTTCAGGCTTTATTATTTTTGTTGGCAGCTCACCAGTCTCATGGAAGAGTAAGAAGCAGACTGTCGTTGCTCGATCCAATGCGGAATCAGATTATAGGGCAATGGCCAAGGCAGTACAGAGATGATGTGGGTCAAGTCTGTCTTGACTGATTTAATAATTGAAGTACCTCTTCCTATGCATCTCAAATGTGATAATCAAGTAGCTTTGTTTATAGCCAATAATCCATCATTCCATGAAAGGATAAAGCACATTGAGGTAGACTGCCACTACACTCGGGACTTGATCCAGAAGGGGCTTATTTCGACATCCTATGTTGCATCAGGAGATCATATTGCAGATATGTTTACAAAAGCTTTGGCTAGAGGTCCTTTCCATAACCGTTGTTCCAAGCTGAGCATGATAGATATATATGCTACAGCTTGAGGGGGGGTGTTAAGATATCGTGTTTATGTTATCGTGTTTATGATTATATGGTCCCTTCTTTGTAATTTACCCATAGAGTTTTTCTCCTATATAAGAGAGCTCTAGGGTTTGATAATAATCTATCTCTTAGATTTTCTTTCAACAAATTGATTAAAAATTTCAGTAGTGACTCAACCAAATTCATAATTTTAACAAATCTGCGCAATCTCATTTTGATTCCAATCCTTTAGAATAGTAATCCAACCGATCATATCTAATAGCATAACCATACATATAGTTGGAAAAAGGAAAATTCGCTTCACCTCCAACATTGGAATTTCCACCGGTATCAACCAATCAATAGGAAGAGAAAAAAAAAGAAAAAAGCCCTTTTAAGTGCCATCCATCCCCCCCAAGCCTCCAGTGCTCCACTCCTCCCTCCCATCTTCCCCTTATCCTCACTCTCGAGAACCCTCACCTCCGACCTCAAACATGGCATCCTGCTCCTCCCAAGTCCATTTTCTCTCCTCCTCCCCCTCCCTCCGCCGCCGCTGGCCTTCCTCCAAGCTCTCCTCCTCCACCTCCGTCTTCTTCGGACCCAAGCCCTCCTCGTCGTCCCCCTCCCTCTCCCTCAGGACCCGCCGCGTCGGCCCCCTCCGCATCACCGCCGAGAAGGTGGTTGGCATCGACCTCGGCACCACCAACTCCGCCGTGGCCGCCATGGAGGGCGGCAAGCCCACCATCGTCACCAACGCCGAGGGGCAGCGCACCACCCCTTCCGTTGTCGCCTACACGAAGAACGGGGACCGCCTCGTCGGGCAAATCGCCAAGAGGCAGGCTGTGGTGAACCCCGAGAACACCTTCTTCTCCGTCAAGAGGTTCATCGGGAGGAAGATGTCCGAGGTTGATGACGAGTCCAAGCAGGTGTCCTACAGGGTCGTCAGGGATGACAACGGCAACGTTAAGCTCGAGTGCCCTGCCATCGGAAAACAGTTTGCTGCCGAGGAGATCTCCGCGCAGGTGAAAAATTTTTTGGGTTCGGACGCAATTTGTATATAGTGTTCGACTTTGACTGGTTGGGAGACTGTGTTGATGATTTTTTTGATAAGAGTTATGGTAAAGAGATCTTTTATGTGTAAAGGAATCATGAAAGACGTTCTCTGAGTTATGTTCTTTGGGTGGCCTTTGGTTTGTTTGTTTGAGCTTGATGGATATGCATGCATGGTTTTTTCAATTTGGCATGCTACCTGTGCTAGTTCAATTCAATCATTGTTATTAATCCTCAGCGACCCATTTAAACACGCTGTTTTAGTTGGGGATGTTTTTGTCAGTGGTTCTTCAACTTTCATTATTCTGTCAATTCGGGCCGTCCAGAATCTTGAGCTGTATGTAGTGATGTAGATGTTTTTGCCTATAGTGCAACTGTGCGGAGATTATTACCTATTGTAGAACGTAGTTTGCTTATAACTATTGTTAAATTGTGTTGACAGGTTTTGAGGAAGCTTGTGGATGATGCATCAAAGTTTTTGAACGACAAGGTGACCAAAGCTGTCGTCACAGTTCCTGCATACTTCAATGACTCCCAGAGGACTGCAACAAAGGATGCTGGCCGTATTGCTGGTTTAGAGGTTCTGCGAATTATCAATGAGCCGACTGCTGCTTCACTAGCTTATGGATTTGAAAAGAAGAACAATGAGACAATTTTGGTCTTCGATTTGGGGGGTGGCACCTTTGATGTCTCAGGTATAGATTCTCTTGATTCTGCATGGCAGTATTTTTTTGGATTGCGATTTCTTAATTCCTGTTCAAGATGCCGGCAGATGCCACTTTACGGATTTATTTAGTTCAGGATTTTCTATATGTTATTGATTGCAATTTTTGTGCTTATATGACTTTTTGTTGTAAGACTGTTTTTTTATTAAAATTAACAAGCGAGTGAGGAGGCTGGGGATTTAAAAGATGGATGATTCTTCTTGTAGAATCTAGTGTCTGCTATTTTTTCCCTCATAGGTTATGTTTTGATGCATCGATTACGAGGTGCGAGTATTGTGATGTTGAGCCGGCTAAGATAGGGCAATGAAGGCCCAAGAAGTGTTGGAATGAGATTATATGGGATCTTAGTTTTTTGGATCTAAGCCCAAGAATGACCCAAGATAGATCTGAATGAAGACGAAGAATCCATGTAACCGACCCTACTTAATGTGGGAAAAAGCTTTGTTGTTGTTATTGTTGTATATGTTATGTTTTGATCAATTAGATGACTTAAGCTTGATCTTGGCAAGTTTTCCTTTTAATGGAACGATTTTGAATGTTCATCTTTTTTCTTGAAAAAACACTAATTATTTAGTTATTGTGCATGATAGTTTTGCATGTGCTTTTTGTTTTTATTCTACCATGAACGTTGACCTTCTTTTTTAACGAAAACTCACATAATTCATGTTTTTTTGGAGTTTTGTATCATGCAGAAAAAGTATGTTAGAACTCAGCCATGACCAGTCCCAAGCTCGGGTAAATTGAGAAGGATTGTGCGTTAGGTAGCCGACAACCAACACATGAGAGATAAATTCCTAAATAGTATTCTTAAAAGAACACTATTTAGGAATTTATCTCGAAACCATTCGGATAAATTCCTAAATAGTATTCTTTTAAGAACACTATTTAGGAATTTATCTCGAACCGGTTCGAATCTTTAAAATATAGATTTAAGTAAACATCTAGATTTCATTGGGGTGTTCCCTACTTGCGACGCGTTGCATCGCCCAAATGCAATAAGAAGTTGGCAAGAGCCGTTACATTGCTGGCCGGATGCAGTTTAAAATTTGTTATTCTCGCATGATGAACACATGTGAGTAAATAAGCTAGTTCCATTGCATCGTCGTTCGGATGCATTCTAAAATTTGTAAGGTTTCTCGCATGATGGATGCACGCGGGTAAAGAAGTTAGTCCAAAAGAGATTGCAAAGGAAGTTGTGGATAATACTGGCATTTTGACTGGCAAATCAATGAAGATAGTTGATACGATGGAAAGAAGGAAGTTTCACATATTATGTCTACAAGAGACAAATATGGGTTGGAGAGAAAGCAAGGGAGATCGATAAGATCGGCTTTAAACTTTGGTATTCAGGTAAAGATAAGGGCAGAATTGGTGTTGGAGTGATTGTTCATATGGATTTGAAGGATTGTGTGATTGAGGTGCAAAGATATGGAGATCAAATTAACTTGCTAAAAGTGGTGCTCGAAGAAGAAATTCTGAATATGATCTCAGTTTATGCACCGCAAATAGGTTTAGATGATAGAATTAAACAATTTTTTGGGAGGATTTGGATAATATTATGCAAGTAATCTCATAAAGAGAGATGATTTGCTTAGGTGGAGATCTTAATGGACATGTGGGAAAGGATGCTTCAAGGTATGCTAGTGTTCAAGGAGGATATGGCTCCGGGGATAGAAATGAAGAGGAAAGTCATTTGGATTTTGTAACGGCTTGTGATCTTGTTATTGCAAATACTCTCTTCAAGAAGAGTAAGGAGTATTTACTTTCTTATAAGAGTGGCTCGACTAGATCATAGATATATTACTTTGCGTTGAGAAGAAGAAATCGGTTGTGTTGCAAAGACTGCAAAGTAATTCCAAAAGAGAGTCTGACTACCCAACATTGCTTATTAGTCATGGATGTGCAAATAAAAGGGCTAGTAAAGAAAAGGAGGATTTCGAAGATCACTAGAACTAGATGGTGGAATATTAAATTGAAGCAATCAAGCTTCAGGGAGAAGGTTTTAGAAGACTTATAAAGAAGGCAGTAAGCGAAGCTAAGTCAAAATCTTATGAAGTTTTGTACAAAAATCTCGATTCTAAGGATGGACAGAAGCATATATTCATGCTGGCTAAAGCAAGAGAAAGAAAGACCAAAGATTTTTCTCAAGTGAGATGCATTAAGGATGAGGAATGCCATGCGCTTGTTGCTCATAAGGATATAAAGACTAGGTGGAAACAATACTTCCATAAGTTTTTCATTGGGGAAGGAAATAGAGAGATCACTTTGGGGAATCTAGCTAGTAGTGAAAGTTATTTGAATCGTGCAAGCTATAGACAAATACAAAGGAAGGAAGTAGAGGAGGCTTTGAAGGTTACGAGACATGGGAAAGGTGTAGGACCTGATGACATTCCTATAGAAGTTTGGAGAGTTTTAGGTGAGCGTGGGTTGACTTTACAAATTTATTCAATGTTATTTGGCGAAGCGAGAAAATACTTAAAGAATCGAAGAGAAGCATCGTTGTGCCTCTTTATACGAACAAAGGAGACATTCAAAATTGTTCAAATTACAGAGGTATCAAGCTGATGAGTCACACTATGAAAATTTGAAAACGTGTGATCGAAAGAAGGTTGAGGCAAGTTTCCAAAGTAAAAAAAATAAATTCGGATTCATGCCAGGTCACTCAACTATGGAAGCCATCCACTTGTTGAGGAGAACAATAGAGATTTACAGAGCTAAAAGGAAGAACCTCCATATGATTTTTATTGATTTAAAAAGGCTTATGATTCTGTCCTACGGGAGATATTGTGAAGAGTTTTGGAGAAGATACAAGTACATGCCCTATACATTAACCTCATAAAAGATATGTATGATAGGGCTTTATCTCGTGTAAGGAGAAGATTCTCCCCCCACCCTTCCCCTTCCAACCCCTCCTCTTCCACCTTCGCCCCACCCTCCTCCTCCCCTTTCAACCCCTTCCCCCTCCAACCTTCTCCTTCTCCATCGCTAACACGGAGAGGTCAAGATTTATTATTTATATCTATAGAGTATAACATGTCTCACAGATGCTTTGTAAATTGTAATCCTTGAGAATAAAAAAATGAAATAAAACTAAACAAAAATTATAGCAATTGACCAATAGTTGGTTAGTTGGCCAAATAACCGAACCAACTATTTGATCGGACCGACTATTGACTATTCATTCGAGGACCTCCCACAACGCATAATCAAACTAACCATTTGGTATAGTCGATCAACTATTGCAATAACACATGCAACTATAAAATTCAAATCCATAATATCATATGCTCTTTATACCAACAAATGAAAATACCCTTCTGGCATAATCTATCCGTTTATTATTCACATCCATCCATTCAAGAAAGCATTCACACCCACAAACACCAATAGGAACTCCATACTAAACACCGACCCTAATATCAACTTGAAAATGCAAGTGTAAGGGTTTTTTAGGAGGGTTAATTTTTACCTCTTGCACCAAGGCCGATGTTGATGTTGTTATTGCAAACCTTCGTCTCCCTACCGTGGAAGGGCTAAAGTGAAGGAAAATGATTGAATGCCTTCCATCAGAACCCATCTCCCACTTAAAAGTTGGTAACATATGCAGAGCTCCCTACAACTTCTACTAATTTTTAAAAAGGAGTACAGATGTAACTTCAACCCTCTATACGCGAAGTATGCCAAAGAAATCTTTTTACAGACCATCCACTCTCTTAGCAATATCAATAAATAGCAGGAAAAATGAGAAGAAATACACATATATAAACAAGATGACTGATATCAAAAGTACTAGTCTTCTACCATATACAACACCTTCAATGATGACCCCTCCAAACGACACACTATGGAAGCCATCCACTTGTTGAGGAGAACAATAGAGATTTACAGAGCTAAAAGGAAGAACCTCCATATGATTTTTATTGATTTAAAAAGGCTTATGATTCTGTCCTACGGGAGATATTGTGAAGAGTTTTGAAGAAGATACAAGTACATGCTCTATACATTAACCTCATAAAAGATATGTATGATAGGGCTTTATCTTGTGTAAGGAGAAGATTCTCCCCACCCTTCCCCTTCCAACCCCTCCTCTTCCACCTTCACCCCACCCTTCTCCTCCCCTTTCAACCCCTTCCCCCTCCAACCTTCTCCTTCTCCATCGTTAACGCGGAGAGGTCAAGATTTATATCTATAGAGTATAGCATGTCTCACAGATGCTTTGTAAATTGTAATCCTTGAGAATAAAAAAATAAAATAAAACTAAACAAAAATTATAGCAATTGACCAAGAGTTGGTTAGTCGGTCAAATAACCGAACCAACTATTTGATCGGACCGACTATTGACTATTCATTCGGGGACCTCCCACAACGCATAATCAAACTAACCATTTGGTATAGTCGATCAACTATTGCAATAACACATGCAACTATAAATGAAAATACCCTTCCGGCATAATCTATTGCAATAACATATTCAAATCCATAATATCATATGCTTTTTATACCAACAAATGAAAATACCCTTCCGGCATAATCTATCCGTTTATTATTCACATCCATCCATTCAAGAAAGCATTCACACCCACAAACACCAATAGGAACTCCATACTAAACACCGACCCTAATATCACCTTGAAAATGCAAGTGTATGGGTTTTTTAGGAGGGTTATTTTTTACCTCTTGCACCAAGGCCGATGTTGATGTTGTTATTGCCAACCTTTGTCTCCCTACCGTGGAAGGGCTAAAGTGAAGGAAAATGATTGAATGCCTTCCATAATAACCCATCTCCCACTTAAAAGTTGGTAACATATGCAGAGAGCTCCCTGCAACTTCTACTAATTTTTAAAAACGAGTACAGATGTAACTTCAACCCTCTATACGTGAAGTATGCCAAAGAAATCTTTTTACAGACCATCCACTCTCTTAGCAATATCAATAAATAGCAGGAAAAATGAGAAGAAATACACACATATATAGACAAGATGACTACACATATATAGACAAGATGACTGATATCAAAAGTATTAGTCTTCTACCATATACAACACCTTCAATGACGACCCCTCCAAACGACACACTGTATGCTCCAACATTGGCTATAGTTGTCATTAGAGTATTCGAGATGTTAATATGTCTTGAATCCTAACTGTCTGTTCTGTTGAATCCAGTTGAAGAATCGTCTGATTTTGTCCCCCCCTTCAGTGCCTCTATATCCTACCCGTACAAGGGATCTCGCTGAAGTACCTGAATTTTTTTTCCTATATGGGTATTCGAATCCCCCATGCATCTGAGATTTGCAGATTCGTATGTTTAAGGATGGAATGTTAAGAGTTTACCGAAATAATTAGACATGTTAATAGTACATATCAATACGAAGGAGGTCAAATTTAGGTATTTGTTTTGTAACAATATATAATGAACAAATAGACCCTTTATAAACATATGAAACTATCAATAGCACAAATGATTTTCTTGACAAAATGCTCAGAAAATCTTGATAGCCTCAAGGACTATCGCGCCTCGCCTCACCACCTCGGTCAAGTGAGGCGCTTACCTCAACCAGAAGACCTGAGGCGGTCACCTTGAGGCTCTTCGACCTCGCCTTGCCTTGTCTCGGCTAGCTTTGCAGTTTGCACCTCAAAGCATGCCTTTTCATACCATGGTTTTGGTCTAGGCCATGATGTTATATATAGTGCATAGCTGGTTCCCTTTAATAGTGAAAATGGTTATTGGAGATGTGGAGCCACCCTATCAAAGAAATAGAAGGAAAATGCTATGCAGTTGCTAGTGCTACTATTACCAGAATAAGTGATAGGCCATAAATAACGAGGATGTTGTGAATATATAAGTAGGAGGGGTTGAAATACCTAATATAATCCCACATCTAATACTCACAAAGTATGAAATTGTGTTATAAGAGAGGATGAATGTTACATTGTAAAATGAGCTTAAGCATTTTGGTTGGTAGTCAACGGGTCCAATTAGACCCAAGACAATATGTTGTTAGGGCTAGTTATTTTTGATAAGGACTCAAGTCTAGGCTTGTGATGTTACACTGATTAAGTATGATTATTAGTTCTATAGCAAAAATGCATTCCTTTATAGCATGTTAAGAGAATCGATGATTGCATCTTTGATGTACTGCTAATACACATGCAAATAACAACTCCAATTATTGAATTAATCGTATTTGATGAAGAAGTCTTCTTTATATTGATATTGAGGCCTTTTTAATCAACGAGAAAACTTTTAATTAGACGGGATCTATTAAAAATTTCCTATAATAAATTTCTTCACCAATATCCAGATCTCATCAGTTGAACTATTTCTGATTAGTAGTCAGTATCCTGCACCTATTAGAATGCATTTATATCCTATGCATTATTTATTGACAATAGATTGGATAGAGGAGGGATTCTGTCTTAAAAAAAATCCATTGGATGCCAATTATTAGTGGATTGTCAAAATCTTATAACCAAATTGCATATGGAGGATTATAACTGACTTAATTGTGACGTATGCGGATCCGGGCTACCCGTTTACACAACATTATAATCGCTATTGATCGCATTATATTACTAAAATTTAGGGAATTTTTTCCACAATTCAAAATGACCCTCACAATTAATGTAAACAACCACAAAACTAACAAGTGCTATCAATTTATATTGCATTAATTTCCATATACGGTTACATGTAACAAAAGAAACTGCATTATGTACATATATCCCAAAAGATAACATAAGAAAAGAAAAGCATTTATACTATCTTATAAAATGTTATAACATGTTTACCGTAACAGAAACTGCGGAAGCTCAGTAATCAACTGTCAATCTACTGTGATGTAGGTACCTTGCCTGCCATACATGTTGGGAACAAGAGAAATGTCATCAAATGTTGAATACAATCCAACATATTAAAAATAACATGTAATTCAATGGTTTCAAAAGAAAGAAAGTAGATAGGTGTTGATAGTTAAATTTAACAAGTTACTTGCTGGATTTTCAAGTTGTTTTTTATGTATATCCCCTGTTTACCTATCATCCCTTAACTTTCCATACATACACTTTATATATTAATTATATGATCCATATGTAGGTTATTATCTTTTTATTACTTATGACTCTTGTCGATGGATCTTAAGATTGTAGATGATGATCTGATCTTTGTCTATGTCAAACTCTCAAGTTTAGCGGATAGTCTGTGGTCTTGGTCTGAGTGCGATCTACACTATGACTCTAAGACGTGAAAAATTCCTTTAGGTTGGGGTGCCTTCGTAGGCATGCGATGGAGTATAATGTATCCTAGCTAAGTTCCCAACACGTCCACTAGCTTTTCTTAACATCTATAGTAGTAGTTCTAAATTCTGATTAAATGCCGATGATTAATGATTCTGTCTCATGATCTTTTCATAGCCTGGACCTACTGGCGGAACAACTAACAATCTCAAGAACAATACCAACCCAATTGAAACTTAACTCAGTTGTAGCCAAGCTCAACTATCACCAAACCCAATTGTAACCAATCTCAACTGCACCTGACAACGATCTCTTCCTCGTCAGCACCTACTAGCGGAATAATAACCAAAACTCAACCGGTAAGGAACCCTCTTAAGAGACTCTGAAGCCTCCTAAGAGACTCTTTCATCTCGCCCTCCCTGTGGAAGTGCAGTCCAGGAGAGGGCTAGGTACACTCCCAAACTACACCCCTGAGATGCGTGGGGGAGACTTTTTGGATCAAGTCACTCCAGAAAATCGACCCGACCGGTATGGGCAAAAAGGGTGCTAAAAATCAAAAGCGAGGGTCCTCCTGCCTAGTTACCCTACTGAAACAAGGGCAGCGGAATTGGTAAAAAATCAGGATCCCAACGAAGCGTAAAAACACTGGGAGTTTGCGTAAAAATCGTAAAAAGCACTGGGATCTTAGACCCGCGCACTAGGCGACTATTGCCCTAACTGGGCTTCATATGTCCCGCCCAGTTGAGGGTCATCATACCCTTGTACGGTCATGTGTAAGAGCCACCATGACCGACACTGTTAATTATAAGTCATCGTTGATTCCCAACATTTTCACTTGACTACTTGTTTTTTCTCAATCCTTTCCGTGGTTGACTGTATAGATATAGGTCTTTCTGTCATCAGTGATCTATAGTTAGTAGAGTATACCTAAAAGATTAATTCATTGAGATGATTGGTCCTTGAGGTCTCAAATTATCATTTCTAAAATCATAAGTTTAGCAACTATTCCTTGGATCTGGATCTACATTCAATTCAATACAAAATTTCCAAACTTTTATTATTTAATTCTTAATTTAAAGGCATGATTTTTGATCTAGATTTTTGTAAGTCACTTGTATGAAAATCCCAATGTTCCCATTTTTAAAACATAAGATTAGGAGCTGATCATTAGATTTGGACTCAAGTTTTTTTGAATCAGTGTAAAATTCAAACTTTTCTTATTTAGTCATGAGATTAGAAGTAAGTCATTAAATCTAAAGTTAGTCTCAACTTACATGCTAATTCATCCCCAATCTCTCGATTTTTTTAGCCATAAAATCATTGGCTAATTGATGTTCTAAAACTTGACTTACTTATATCCAAATCATCTAAGCTTCTCCTCAATCATCATGAAATCAGTAGATCTAACATCAGATCTTACATGCATGTTAATCTCCTCAAGCAATTTAATGATCTGAATTTGAAACTTAAATACATGATAATCACCCTCAAATCACTCAATTTTTGCTCATGAAATCTAAGTATAACAGTGGACTGATTTTAGCACAAAAATGCATGCAAATAACCTTTTTTCCATTTTTCAATCATGAAATTAGTGCCTAACAGTCTGTTTTCGGTACTAAAATGTATGTCATTCTCCCCCAAATTCTTTCAAATTTAATCATGAAATCAAGAATAACAGTGGACTGAATTTGGGTCTTAAGGTATGCAAATCATCTCCAAATTCTTTCAATTATTAGATCATGAAATCAAATAAGCAATGGACCGAATTTTGGTTTGAAGTAATCAAATTATCCCCAAATTCTTTAAATTTTTAGATCGTGAAATCAAATAAATTTGGGTTTTTGGGAACATGAATGGCAATAAAGAGAGGGATGATTGTAACTTTTGGAATCTCCAAAACTTGGAGATTCAAACATGCATATAGCAACAACAGGTAGCAGCTCCAGCTGCAAATCCAGGAGCAACTATGGCTGATGTTCCAAGAAATCCAAGTGTTGCAGCTTGCAGCCCAGTTGCTTGGCAGTAGCTGCAGAGAGCAGCATTATCCAGCTGCTCTTACAGGAGAAGTAGGAGCTCCAGTGGCTTTGGCTGCTGAAATCTGCTGTCAGCAGGAGAGCTGGAATGGCTGCCAGGAGCAACAACCTCGGCTAATGCAAAGGAGCTCCAGTAACTGGTACAGCTGCTCTCAGCAGCTATGGAAAGAGAGGAGATGGGCTTGGGGCTCCTCTCTCGTTGGAAAGAAATAGAAAAGGGGAAGAGGGAAAAGTGAAAACAAATAAAGGGAAATGGAGTGGTTATATAAACAAAGAGGGGGATGCTTATATTCTTGCCAAGTCGAGTGGCTTTAGAGTCAAGTGGGAGCTGCTGTATTGTGCAGCAGAAACTTCTGAATTAAAATAATTTTTTATTTTAAATATTTACCTCCCACTTATTGGATATACCAAAGTTGACCGTATTTGCATCTCGATTCTCCGATTCAGAGGTACAAATTGATCGTCTATGCATGATGATCAAACGATATAAATTTCATACCTTTCTGATCCAAGTCGGATACAGAAATTGATGAATTACGGTCTTGATTTTTGATAAAAATTTTGTGATTTAAATGATCAAACGACATCCGATCGACGAACGACCGATTTCGTTGGTCTTATTTTGTCGAGAAGACTTTTATGATGGTCTTGGAACATTTTTACGGTTTCCAATTACGTCGCGACCTTTCTGATGACACACTTTATGATGCAATTGATTTTCGATCGATTGATCCTTACAAAATTTAATTTATGATCCCGAGATGATTTAGATCATTTGATATCGATCGATAGTTTTATCGGATCATATGGATCTTAATCGGGTCGGATTCGGGCTGGATGTTACATTATTCCAATCCTTAGTCGGAATTGCCATGACTTGATCTGCATGCACCCCAACTGAAATCACAGCAATCTTCTGACTGCCCATTATTGCCAATATCATTTTTGTTTTGCAGTCATTGGGCCTTTAGTCATTTCTTCAGGAAATATGATATATTATGCTTTGCTGTTGAATGCCTTTTTTCATTTATTTCTTCCCTAAAAATGTGTTTTTCTGTCAAATGTCTAAATTTCTATATTGCGTTCCTTGAAAATATGTCTTACTGATTTTGTAATCCACTCCTATCCAATTCCTTTTCCGAATTGCCACGATTTGATCTGCATGCACCCCGACTGAAATCACACCAAACTTTTGACTGCATAATATTGCCAGTGACGTTTTTGTTTTGCATTCATTGGGCTTTTAGTCCTTTCTTCAGGAAATATAAATATGTTTTGCTTTGTTGAAGAATACGTTTTTGCATTTATTTCTTCCCTAAAAATGTGTTTTTCTGTTAAGTGCCTAAATTTCTATTTTGTATTCCTTGAAAATATGTCTTACTGATTTTGTTTTCTTTTGAAGCTCTTATGTGATTTGACACAATTTGGTTTTATACTTAATCTAGTCGATATAATATTTGGATGGCCTTATAGAATCCTTCTTGTTCAAATAACAGTGCTTGAAGTAGGAGATGGCGTATTTGAGGTGCTTTCAACTTCTGGCGATACACATCTGGGTGGTGATGATTTTGACAAGGTATGATCCAATTTGACCTGAGAAATGTCTGCCTTGAGACCTCCATTTCATTCATTTGCATCTCACATGTTGAGTTCTTTTAAAGAGTCAGCTTGTGACATATTTTCCTTTAGTTTCTATGTGGATTATATTCATATGGCTGGGATCCTTGATTGGTTAGCTTTTTTAGTTGTACATGTGTGTGTAGTGTCTTTTTTACTCATCTGCAATCAATAATTTGCTGAATAATCATTGCTCTCTTTCATCTTGGTGGCGTATTTGGATGGAAATGCATTGATTGCATGTGATAAACTCATCTGTTTTTGTCGTACATGAACAGCGAGTTGTTGACTGGCTAGCAACTGATTTCAAGAGGGATGAGGGCATTGATCTTTTAAAGGATAAGCAAGCCCTGCAACGGCTGACTGAAACAGCTGAAAAGGCAAAAATGGAGCTTTCTTCTTTGACACAAACAAATATAAGGTTCGCTGGACAGACTATCAAGTCTTTGCGTAGCAATATGTATTCATAGGTTGTGTATACTCATTCTATTGGTTTTCTTGGATTCTAGTTTGCCATTTATTACCGCAACTGCTGATGGCCCAAAGCACATCGAAACAACAATTACAAGAGCCAAATTTGAAGAGTTGTGCTCTGATCTTCTTGATAGGTATGTGTACATGGAAAAATTAAACTTTAATATGTTGCATTATATGTGTACATGGGAAAAGTAAACTTTAATATGTTGCATTATATGTGTAATGGGAAAAGGATTTGTTGTTGTTGTTGTATGTTGCATTGTATTTGCATCCATGCCTGCAATTAGTTTTTACATCTTCAAGTTGATCCTAAATTACCCAGAAACTACTAATTAAACGAAAAATTATTACTGGATGCAGTGAGTGTTTGCATAGTGTATGCACATTTTAATATGTTGTTTGTCTTCCAAGGTCAAAGATAACAAATGCATGCGCATTTTCTTGTAAAAATGTTATAGACATTATGAGTTCATTCGAATTTCGAGTCTTGGTCATACTAAAAAGTTAAAGTTCTCAAATAAATTGCAGTGCAAGTTCTTGATTTTAAAACACATTAGTTTTTTATGTCATGATTCTATGTAGGAGTCTAAAGCACATATTCTGCACTCCATAGAGCATTTTTGGTCTTAATGCAAGGTCAGTATACATGTTTGCCTATTGTAGAGATAGTTCTTAGTATTATTATCTTTTTATGTATCTTGTCATTATTTCTTTATCTTTTATAGACCTCTTTGTAATTTACCCTTAAGGTCTCTCCCTATATAAGAGAGCCTAGGGTTATTCTGAATAATCATCGAAGACTCTTTTCCCAACATGGCATCAGAGCCGTCCTAGGGCTCTCCACCCGCCGCCCCACCCCTCCCCACCCACCGTCCTCTCTCTCCAGGGCTCCCGCGCGCCAAGCCCTAGGCCGAGCCCACCGCCAGCGCCTCCCCAGCGGTCCCAGCCCGCAGCCCGCGCCTCCCCGGTGTCTCCAGTCCGCCGCCAGCGCCTCGTCGGCGCCTCCAGCCCGCCGCCAGCGGCTCCCGGCGGTCCCAGCCACCGCCAGCGGTCTCCAGCCCGTCGCTTGCGGGTCCCCGGCAGTCCCAGCCACCGCCTGCGGCCCCCGCTTGTCGCCGTAGGTCCCAGCCGGCCGCGCAAACATCTAGGCGACTCCTAGGCGGCACCCAACCAGTCGTTTCAAGGGTTGTAAGCCTTCTCTAAGGCGTGCCCTAGTACTCTACTCGTCCGATATATGGGTTTGAGTGCGTAACGTCTACATACACACGTAAATCCGATGCAGTTGGTGTAGGCATTCATCATCATTGTGTCTATATTCCCTTGATCTTCTCCAAACGGTAGTATGTCAGAATCGAAAGCTGATATGCCCTCCACCGGCGCATTCAAAGGTCCTGCGCCAATAGTGAAGATGGTCGGGTCTAACTGTGAGCTCTGGGATATGCAGTTCATG
The DNA here is from genome assembly GCA_037367405.1 of Ottelia alismoides. Taxonomy (NCBI): domain Eukaryota; kingdom Viridiplantae; phylum Streptophyta; class Magnoliopsida; order Alismatales; family Hydrocharitaceae; genus Ottelia; species Ottelia alismoides. Next base: position 459,948 of record JAZKJV010000247.1, on the reverse strand, counting down.
AGCCTCATGAAGTCTAATGGTAAGAAACACATTCTTACCGAGGATGAGCCTACAGATAAGACAGGGATCTATGCCTCATGGGATGCTGACGACGCCCACGCGAAGGTCTGGTTGTCCGGTACATTGACGATGGAGATTGCTAACGACGTCCTCCATCAGCCCACTGCCAAGGCAATGTGGGACATTCTTGCCGGTACATATTCGCAGGTGCGAAATGAGACAAAGATGTTGCAGCTTCAACATGACATTTTCACAATGAAGCAGAGCGGCAGACCTCTCCATTCCCTATACACATCCCTAAGAGGGATGTTTGAGAAGTTATACAATACCATTCCACTCACTGCTACTCCAGAACAGCAGAAGATGTTTCGGAACGCCACCATGGTGGGCGTTCTACTTGCGGCTCTTGATCCTGAATATGATGCCATCCGATCTCAGATCCTAGCAGATTCAGTTATTCCTCCAGTAGAGGAGGTTTACAGAAGGCTCAATCGTATTCTAGTTTCCTCCAGCTCCTCTACTCCACCCCCATCAGCGATGGCAGTCTCGCGTGGGAGAGGTGGCCCGCCTTCTGGTCGTGGTTGTGGACGTGGCCGTGGATCCCAGGGAAGGGGTGGTCGCTTCAGTCAGACATGCTCCTACTGTCACCACACAGGACACTCGGAGGAGACATGCTATTCTAAGCATGGATTCCCAGCATCGGCACGTGTTGCAGAGCACTCTTAGTCTCCATTACCGTCTGCTGCAGATACTCGATTTGACGAACTTGTGGCCCATCTCCGAGATATTATGCCACATTCATCTGGTGAATCGTCTGGTGGTTCTTCAGATATAGCTGATACAGCCTCTGCCAGTTCATCCGCCGCTGCTAGTACCTCAGGTAGATCTACTTCATTCACACCATCTCATGATATATCTGACTGGGTTATTGATGCAGCGTGACCCCAAATTAGGGGGCCACATTGATTTAATTAAATAATTATCAATTTTATTTACGTTTTTAGCGGTCATATTGGTCTAATTAAATAATTGAGATCGCCTGTGATCTCAACGTTTATTTCGTAGAGTTTAAATGTAATTTGGGTCAATTAAATAATTTAGAGTCCAATTAAGGTAATTAGAGATCAATTAGGATTTGTTAGAGTCCAATTAAATAAGTGGTTGTCAATTTAATTAAGTTTACTATTTTTGTACACCCTCTCTCCTATATAAAGAGAGGGTAGGTCCTTGTTTTTAGGGGGTCAATTATGAATCAAATTTGAGAATTATTCTCTCTATCTCTTTCTCGTTCCTCTTTCCCCACGCGATCTCCCGCGCTTCTTCTTCTCCAAAACCCCTCGTTACCGACGAGTTTCTTCTTCTCAACCCCTCTCTTTCTCCACCAAATTTCCACCGTACAAAAATTTATTTTTCGACGCGCGCCAAACAGCCTTTGCATCATTTGGTATCAGAGCATGGCCTCTAGATCGTCCTCACGATCTGGCGATCCGTCCAGACGTTCGCACGGAAAATCCAACGGATTCCGCTCCAATGACCATACATGGCGTGCCAAGGTTAGACAAACATTATCAAATATGAGCCAAATTTGTGCCGATATGCAAGTTGTGGCATCCCAGATGCGAGATACATTGAATGTTGAGATAACACGCCAACTTGAGGAAAACATCGCGAAAGAAGACCAAACGGCTGCTGTCCAGATCGTTGTGGATGGAAAAAACGTCAACAACAATAATGTGCTCGCTGTCCACGAAGGAACCGCTGCTGTCCAGACCGTGTTAGAAGGAAAAAACGACAAAACGGTGGCTGTCCAGCACGTCCCAGCACCAAATCCATCGCCGGAAGCGACCCCGCTGCCTCCTCCAACCACCCCGGCGCCAACCCGGGAGCAAACCGCGCCACCCCCACCGCTACTGCTGCCGCCCCCACCCGCAACGCCCCCCCTCCTCCTCCTGTTTCCCCACGGACCCCAGGAACCTCCCCCTACCTCACGCCCCTTCCCCTGGCTCCACGGTCCCCCTTCCCCTCGCCCCGCTACTCGCCAGGCCGCCGCGCCACCCCTCTCCAACCATACGATCACGAAGCCCCTTGACTGGAGCCTCCATCGTCGGCACCGCAGATGGCACCATCATCCACGCTCGATCGTACACGGCCACCGTGAGCACTTGAGGCGTGGCCATCGCCGCCACCGCCAGTCCCAACCCGATCAAGATCGAGGTCGCCGCAATTTGCGTCGCCGTCACTGGTGTCCCCTTCAATCACGCCAACGCCCAAGAAAACAAATCCCTAACTATGGGGTTCGGCGTTGTCTGATACGAGGGGGAGGGAAGAGTCCCATACGGACTTCCTGAAATTTCTCCAAGGGAGGTTCAATCCCATAAATTTAGGGATTGGAATACCAATTGGGCAAATTACAGAAAACAACCCCCTAGGTTCTCTATTTACGGAAAGGTCCAGAGTAGTATGAAAAGAGAGAAAAGGAAAGGGGTACGAAAATTGCAGTGGTACCCTCCAATTGGAAAAAACTATAAACGTAATGTTGAAGATGATCCCATGGGGGGAAATTGAAGCCCAATTCAAGGATGATTTCTCCAACTATCCACCTACTTCACGCAATTCGTCAGGAGCCGAATTTTTAAAGCAGTGGAGAGTTGATGCAGCGTGACCCCAAATTAGGGGGCCACATTGATTTAATTAAATAATTATCAATTTTATTTACGTTTTTAGCGGTCATATTGGTCTAATTAAATAATTGAGATCGCCTGTGATCTCAACGTTTATTTCGTAGAGTTTAAATGTAATTTGGGTCAATTAAATAATTTAGAGTCCAATTAAGGTAATTAGAGGTCAATTAGGATTTGTTAGAGTCCAATTAAATAAGTGGTTGTCAATTTAATTAAGTTTACTATTTTTGTACACCCTCTCTCCTATATAAAGAGAGGGTAGGTCCTTGTTTTTAGGGGGTCAATTATGAATCAAATTTGAGAATTATTCTCTCTATCTCTCTCTCGTTCCTCTTTCCCCACGCGATCTCCCGCGCTTCTTCTTCTCCAAAACCCCTCGTTACCGACGAGTTTCTTCTTCTCAACCCCTCTCTTTCTCCACCAAATTTCCACCGTACAAAAATTTATTTTTCGACGCGCGCCAAACAGCCTTTGCATCAGGGTTATAGATTCCGGAGCCACACATCATCTCTGCCGCGATAGAGATAGACTACAGGCCTACAGGGACATTCCTCCCGGCCGTTTAGTGCAGATAGCAGATGGTATCCATTCACCCCTTGTTGGTCAGGGGGAGGTCTTCTTATCCTCCACTATGCAGCTACAAAACGTCCTATATGCTCTTGAGTTCTCAATGAACTTGTTATCTATTAGTCAGATTACGAAGGATTTGCATTGTCGTGCTATATTTGACCCGTCTTCTCTCATTTTTCAGGACATACTCACGGACAAGGTGATTGGCTGTGGCTCTGAGCAGAATGGTTTATATTGACTGGTTCGGGATTCCTATGCTGGCGTCACATCTCTTTCTGCCGGACCAGTCTCCCCATACATCTGGCATCTCCGGTTTGGTCACCTTCCGCTCCAGAAAATGCGTCGTCTTCTACCCCAGATCTCGTTTAGTTCGTCTTTTCGTTATGAAGCATGTCAGTTGGGAAAGCATCATCGGTCGAGCTTTCCACGTCGTCAGAGTCGGAGCATTAGCTCTCCATTCGAGTTGTTACATATAGATATTTGGGGTCCGAGTCGTGTTCCCGATCATCAGGGACACGGATTTTATCTTGTGGTAGTGGATGATTTTTCTCGTGTGTCATGGGTCTTTCTTTTGAAGAATAAATCTGAAGCAGGAGATGCGATCAAAAATTTAATTATTGAAATGCACAATGTTTTCTCTTCCTCAGTCAAATATGTTCGGACGGATAATGCCCTAGAATTTTGTATACGCTCACTTTATCAATTTTTCTCATCAAAGGGTATTATCCACTAAACCACTTGTGCATATACATCACAGCAAAATGGTGTGGCGGAAAGGAAGCATCGCCATCTCTTGGATATTACTCGAACACTGTTGATTCATAGTCGTGCTCCTATTTCCTTCTGGGGGGACGCTGTTCTTACTGCATGTTATCTGGTCAATCGAATGCCATCCTCAGTTCTTGGTGAGAAGATACCTATCTCTCTTATTTTTCTAGGCAAGGAGTTATTCTCACTGACTCCACGTGTCTTTGGTACTGTGGCCTTTGTTCATCGTCTATCTCCCGGACTTGACAAACTCTCTCCTAGAGCAGTCAAGTGCGTCTTTGTTGGTTATTCCAGGACTCAGAAGGGCTACCGGTGTTATGATCCTACGACTAAGAGGTACTTTGTGAGTGCTGATGTCACTTTCTTTGAGTCTGTCATGTATTTCTCTCCTGCAGGTGACAGACTGGTACCATCCACTACCACTGATGATGTCTATGTTCCTCCACCACCTACATGGAGTTCCCCTGAGTCTTTCCCTATGCCTGACCCCACGCCAGCACCTACACCACCACCTCCTCCTCCACCCATTCCACGGCCTATCGTGTCACCCTTACCTAAATTCTATACGCGTCGGTCAGGTCCTGCTCAGACTACAAATCAGCCGCTCATCACGCCTCAGGTATGTTCAGATGACACCACTGACGGGTCAGGGTTGGTACATGTGTAGGATCCTTCAGTACTGGACGACACTAGCTCATCCAATACAACATACGATGATCTTGATGTTCCGATTGCTATTCGGAAGCAGAGGCGGCAATGTGCCTCTTATCCATTTGCTTCACAGGTTTCTTTTCACCGTCTCACTGGTGATTTTCAGAGATTTGACATAGCCTTGTCTTCCGTAGATATACCACGGACCTACCAGGATGCTTTGAAGAATGATTGCTGGAGATTAGCTATGGAAGAGGAGATGAGGGCCTTGCAGTCCCGTGGCACATGGTCTTTGGTCCCTGCACCTCCTGATGCATCCGTTGTGAGCTGTAAGTGGGTCTTTACAGTCAAATATCATGCAGATGGCACGTTGGATAGATACAAAGCACGCTTGGTCGCCCGTGGGTTTACACAAACCTATGGCGTAGATTACATGGATACGTTCTCTCCAGTGGCGAGACACTCTACGCTTCGTATTCTCTTATCTGTTGTCGTGGTCCGTGATTGGAGTATATTTCAACTAGATGTCAAGAATGCCTTCATGTACGGGGACTTACAGGAGGAAGTCTATATGCAACAACCACCTGGGTTTACTGCTGAGGGGGAGAAGCACATGGTCTGTAGACTTCACAAGGCGATATATGGCCTCAAACAAAGTCCGAGAGCATGGTTCCAGAAGCGGTCCAACCTAATTGAGGAACATGGATTCAAGAGGTCAAATGCCGATCACTCGTTGTTTGTCCAGAAGTCATCGGCAGGTACAGTTGTCATTATGGTCCATGTGGATGATATTCTTGTTACAGGAAATGATGCTCAGGGCGAAGGCATTCCTAGACCGTTAGTTTGTTACAAAGGACCTTGGGACCCTAAGATATTTTCTGGGGTTGGAATTTGTAAGGAATGCACAGGGCTTGGTGATGACCCAACGGAAGTACATTACAAACTTCCTGATTGAGACTGGCATGGATGGATGCAAACCATCAAGTATTCCCATGGACCCTAGCGTGAAGTTGTATGCATGGAAGGACATATCGATATCGGTATCGATATCGGTACCATGTCGATACCGATATATCGCCGATATATCGGCGATATATCGACGCCATATTGCCGACATCGGGATTCAACACGCCTTTTTTGCCTGTCGATACCCGATATCGGACATATCAGCGATATATCAGTGATCTGTCGATACCGATCGCCGATATGTCGGGATACAACCTTCCATGGTTGTATGATAGTGATACTGATGAAGTAGATAAGAGGAGATATAGAGAAATGGTGGGAAAACTCCTTTGCATTACCATAACTCGCCCAGACATTCAATTTGCAGTTAGCAGGGTGAGTCAATTTATGGAGCAGCCGAGACAGATTCACGTGGATGCTATACACATGATACTGAGGTATCTGAAGTCTTCTCCAGGGTCAGGGCTGCTATTTAGAAAGGGCACAGATTTATCCATCTTAGCGTGTGCAGACGCAGATTATGCAGGATGCCCTAAGGATCGAAATCAACCTCAGGGTTTGCAGTGTTTGTTGGAGGCTCACTGGTTTCTTGGAAAAGCAAGAAACAAACTGTTGTGGCAAGATCCAGTGCCGAATCCGAATATAGGGCCATGGCTCAAGCCATCACAGAAATGATGTGGGTTCGGTTCGTACTAGAAGATCTACATGTAGCTGTGCCCCTACCTATGAGGCTTCAGTGTGACAATCAGGCAGCATTATTCATTGCCAACAATCCAGCTTTCCATGAAAGGACCAAGCATATTGAAGTTGACAGCCATTACGTTAGAGACTTGATCCAGAGAGGATCGATATCTACTGCACATGTGAGCTCAGGAGATCAGACTGCAGATGTATTCACCAAGCCACTGCTCAGAGGACCTTTTCAGAGATGTTCATCCAAGCTGAGCATGATAGACATCTATGCTCCACCTTGAGGGGGAGTGTAGAGATAGTTCTTAGTATTATTATCTCTTTATGTATCTTGTCATTATTCTTTATCTTTTATAGACCTCTTTGTAATTTACCCTTAAGGTCTCTCCCTATATAAGAGAGCCTAGGGTTATTCTGAATAATCATCGAAGACTCTTTTCCCAACACCTATATTTGGTCTGACCTTTCTCGTGTGGGTTCTCCCTGCTAGGTGCATGTCCTTTTTATATCTTATGTTTTAGTCTTCAGAAACTAAACGCGAGAGCTGTGAAGTTCCCAACTTAAATATATATCATAATTTGCAACTGCTCCTGTAGCACTGGAAATGGTTATTTGCTATATAATATTAGATAAAATCTGGAGAGTTTTATGGTTCTGCAGTAAGGATGATGTATGTGTACCTTGCAGATGTTGTATCTGCTGGGTGCGTCCTTTCTATATCTTATGTTTTAGTGTTGCGAGAGGTGTGAAGTTCCTGACTTAAATATCTATCATGATACGCAACAGCTTTTGTATCAGTGGAAATGATTATTTGCTATATAATATAAGATAAAATCTGGAGTCTTATGGCTATCATTGGGGGAAATACATTGTGCCTGCCGTAAGGAGATGATGTATGTGTACATTTCAGATGCTGTATTTGTGTTGATTCATAACGTGGTGATAGAAGCAAAAATTTGGGACCTAAATACTGGTCCAAGTATTTTAGATCTTTGTGGGTTTGCCAAGCTTACATTATTTTGGTATGCATTTGTTGATGCCAAGAATGCACTGTGGTGATTTTGTTATTGTTCCTTTAATCCGATCCATCCTATTTGTGCATGATTGCATCCTAAACTAAGGAGATGCCTTCAACTTTCAGACTTAGGACTCCTGTGAACAATGCACTCAGAGATGCTAAGCTTTCATTTAGCGACCTCGATGAGGTGATTCTTGTAGGTGGATCTACTAGAATTCCTGCGGTTCAAGAGCTTGTGAAGAAGTTGACTGGAAAGGACCCTAATGTAACCGTCAATCCTGATGAAGTTGTAGCTCTTGGAGCTGCGGTGCAGGTATGCCTTCATTCTTCATATTTCACGGAATGGTTTATATTTTACCAAATGGTGGCTCATCTTTGCTTTGCAGTAAGCCTTGTTAAATCTGGATCAACTTAAAAAAGACTGTCTTTTCTGTATCTCTTGGCTGACAGGCTGGTGTTTTGGCTGGAGATGTTAGTGATATAGTGCTATTGGATGTGACACCCTTGTCATTGGGTCTGGAGACTCTAGGTGGGGTCATGACCAAGATTATTCCAAGGAACACCACGCTGCCTACATCCAAATCAGAAGTCTTCTCAACAGCCGCAGATGGCCAGACTAGTGTCGAGATCAATGTTCTCCAGGGTGAAAGAGAGTTTGTACGGGACAATAAGTCACTTGGAAGCTTCCGTCTCGACGGTATCCCACCTGCTCCCCGTGGTGTCCCACAGATTGAAGTCAAGTTTGACATTGATGCCAATGGTATACTCTCTGTTAGTGCTGTGGACAAAGGCACGGGCAAGAAGCAGGATATCACTATTACGGGTGCTAGCACCTTGCCCAGTGACGAGGTAATGGATTCCGGAAACTGTCTCTGAATGTTGTATCATTGCAGAAACATTAATATTGATGTTAATTGCAGGTTGAGAAAATGGTAAGGGAAGCAGAGAAATTCTCAAAGGAAGATAAGGAGAAGAGGGATGCAATTGATACGAAAAACCAGGCGGATTCCGTCATCTATCAGACAGAGAAGCAGTTGAAGGAGTTGGGAGATAAGGTGCCAGCTCCTGTCAAGGAGAAGGTGGAGGCCAAACTGGAGGAGTTGAAAACTGCCGTTTCTGGTGGCTCCACGCAAGGCATCAAGGATGCAATGGCGGCACTTAATCAGGAGGTGATGCAGTTGGGTCAGTCGCTCTATAATCAGCCTGGTGCTGCTGGGTCCGGTCCTGCTCCAGGTGGTGATGCTGGAGCCCCAGGGGGTGCCGAGAAAGGGCCCGAGGGTGACGTGATTGATGCCGATTTCACGGACAGCAACTAAGCAGCTGCCAGAATTGGTCCTGCTGGAGTTCCCTTCTCCAATAGATTGAGGAGGTGGGTTTTAGGTAATTGCGGTTACGCACCCACATTGGGAGGTTTTGTGGTTACTTTGTTGTGAAATTTTGATTTGATGGTTTACCATTAGTACTATATAGATATTTATCGCAATTGTAGGTCTTAATTTATAATATGATAATTGTGCCTGCCATCATTATGCTTTTCTGCGGCCCCTGGAGGAAAATCTGGACAATGCATAGTGGCGTGGACCCCCTCGACGAGAAGTGATTATGAACATGAAGCTATTGAGGCTTGTGGTGAATTTTCTTCAATAAACCACCATCTGCTTATTTGACATTTTCATAATGTTATCCTTTTTTTGTTGAGCTTGAATCGTATACCAAAATTGAATCGCAGAGCACGGGCAAAATGGAATTGAGTGAATAAATTCCAATCATTTTCTAGTTAGCAAATGCTAGGGGTATCCAGGAATCCTAGATCTTCTGAATGCGTATGATATGGTGGTTATATGTCTGCTCTAGCCTTAGCTAGTTGTCGATATGCAGATTTCACCGAGAGGTCCTTTCAGGTGAGGCTACTAGATGAGAAGATCCTGTGCATTTGGGTCAGTTCTGATATTGAGAATGATTTGGATAAATTTCGTGGCTTAAATATTTGTCAAAGGCGAATTAGGTTCCAAAAACTACTTTTTATCTAGTAACCGATGTACCATTGTTGGTGTCTGTGCAGTGAATGCCTTAGGAAGTGGTTGTGCCATTGCCTGTCAGGGGAAATAGTATTATAGAAGAGAAAGGAGCTGACCTTTAGGACTGCTTTCATAAAAGGGAAGAACAGGATATGCTTTTGCATGTCCAATAGTTATCATTGGATACTATTTAGTTAACATGATGTCTTTCCATAGCATCTGCTTCTTATCAAGTAGCTTTAATGCTAGGTTTAGAAGCAATGCTTCATTTAGGTAAAGATGCTTCCTGATGCCATGTCCTCCCATATGCTTGGGAATTGTGAAATTGTCACATACTTTAATATAACAATGCCTTTGATTATTATGAAAGCCCCACAAGAAGTCCCTACCCAATCCATCAATAGTGGAATATGATTTTTTCGAGAGTACGGAGACATTCATAATGATAATAGGGACTGCAACCAGGCTGTCTGTAATGAGCATTGTTCTCTTGGCTTGGAAAAGCACTTTTCCTTTCCACCCAGCAAGTTAGCTTTTGTTGACAATGAGATCATGGGTTTTGTTATCCTTCTTTACAATATCTAACACAGTACCAAGGTAGACCTCGCCGTCGAAGCTGAGGACTGCGAGGAAGTTGGCGATCACGTCTTTGATATGACTTGGTGTTCTATTGCTGAAAAAAAACTTTTGATAGTTAATCCTTTTGCAAGAGAAATGTCTATATGTGGCCAGTATTTAGAGGAGATTTGTCACTACCATTGGAGTAGCCCTCGTGAAAATGAGCGTGTCGTTGGCATTTATTAGGTGTGAGATGGGGGGATTGCTTCGATGCGTTTCATATCTTAGTATGCTGGGGCTTTTTATAAATCTTGATAGTATTTCAGTATCCAAAATGAAGATGAGAAAGTGGGCAACCTTGATTACTCCTCTTGGGGAATATGAACCTGGCAGGCATGCCATTTATAAGCAGGAATAGGTACAAGCAGAAATGCAAGAGCTAATGATGTTTATGAATTTTGTAGTGAAATGTAGTTGAGCTAAAAGGCTAAGAATGATCCATCCCATTTGCTTAAATGCTTTCTCCATGTCAATTTTGTTGCTATGGGTTTCCATGCTATGCATGATTTTCGACATCCACTAAGTCTGTGATTTTTTTTGCCTGGAAGGAAACTGCACCGATTGGGAGAAATGACCCTTAAAATTAGATGCTTGAAGTCTAGCAGCTAATAACTTGTGGGGTTTTATCATGGTTCCCTTTGGGAATTAATGCAATGGAAGTGTCATTAATTTTCCTCTCTATAGTTCCTGACTGGAAATATCTCTGGATTGCTATGGTGGCCTCCTCGCCATTTAGCTTCCAATATTGTTGATGGAAAATTGCCTGAGGTCCATATGGACCTAGATTTTTTAGAGGCTGCATGTTCACGAAAATTCTGTATATTTCATCTTTATTTTGGATCTTTTGTGGTTGAATGCCTAGATATGGTAAAACTTACTGAGTTTTTATCACTCTAACCTATTGAGTCCAAGGAATCAAGTCTGGATAAAGATTGGGAGGGTCTTTTCTATTTCCTTCTCTCTAAACTTCCAGTGTCTGATTTCTTTGGATGCCCAATGATTGAATTTGTTAGGCACATGTTTCATCTTCATGTGTAGCGGACAGTTGTTTTTCAGGCTATTCCAGTAATTCTTGCAGCTTTATAAGGGAGCTCTCATTCTTCTATCCACCACACTTCAAAACAATGTGGCTTCCTCCTGTTTTTTGTGTCTCTATCCTGCCTTAAGCAAAATGGGTGCATTATCGCAATGAATGGATGGTAAGTGGAGAACCGCAGCTGGTGAGCATTTGATATTCCAATCAGCGATCATGTATACTTTGATCTAGTCTCTCCTTGGTACCACGATAATAACTTTCTTTGTTGATTCAAGTATATGCAGGCGCGACAAAGCCAAGATCGATAAGGCCAATCTTATAGATGAAGTTGAGGTAAAATATATCACTATTTTGACTTTTACCTCTAGAATTTTTTGTGGGAGAAGCAGCGACCTAAATCTCGCGAAATTCGGTTTCGATGGCTTATGTATCTTGAAACCTATATGGATGTCGGTTTTCCGGATTTCGCTCGAAATCTCGCGAGATATCGGTGACATTTTGGATCATCTCGTCATCTCACCCAAAAAAACGAATCTGCAATAAAAAAATACCCCATTTTGGCGAGATAAACTGAAATGTCAGTCAAAGGGAGAAGCAACGACATTGAAATATCCAATAGCCTCTAGCTTGAACTAAGCTTGTAGGCAATAGTAGCCATCTCCTCTTGGAAGGATTTCTTCAGCTTCTGCTCTGGAGTTTCATAGATGCACATAAGATGCCACTTTATGTTGTGGATTTCGACAATGATGAAAGTTGTAGTGGATTGTAACAAATGTGCCTAGATTGAAATGATATTGGATCGAGGGGGCAGGTTGACTTGATTTTCCTTTTTACTTCTAAAGTGAAACCTATATACCCGATGATATTGCTTGCAATTCTCTCCCATTGGGCATTATCACAGCGCGTCTCTGATATCAAGCTGTGGATTGTAGAAGTGGGTCAGAGGAGGTTTTTGGATGGTGAATTGTAGAGCTCCACACGCCTCTGCAATTCCATGACAAGATGCTTGTTTGGACACTTGCAGATGCTGGTGTCAGTTGTCGGAGCCCCATCAAATTCTTCGTTTGTGCTAGCAAACCATGCTTGGGAGGAGTTTATTTTCTTCTTTTTAATAAGAAAAAAACATGTCATTTCAATGATATAACGAGGTATGTCGTCGTTGAATGATTACTTCATGAGAGAGAGAGAGAACAAGAGAGGGCGACGATGGAAGCACGTCGTATTGCGAGCGGTAGTGGTGGCCAAAGGGCGAGTTGCGTTGGTGGATCGGATCGCAAACATACCTGCTATGATACCAGTGATATAACGAGGTATGTCGTCGCCAAATGGTTCATTTGTGCACGCGCGAGAGAGAGAGAGAGAACAAGAGAGGGCGATAATGGAGAGAGGGATGAAAGGGGGGCTTCTCGTATTCGAGGCGTTGCTTGATGGCTTCTCCTCCCATAGAGAGGTTTATTTATAGGGCACGAGCCCCTTGACCCGTCCGCCCCCATCTTCCCCGTGCCCGCAGGACGTGCTTTCGTCGGATCTGGTCTTCCCGTAACCACCGGCCGCGGAAAAGTCGGGGTTCAATTTTTTCTTTCTGCTATATCATTCTGCTGTGGTGCATAGGGAATTATAGTTTGTCTACGAATGTCTGTCTGAATGCAGTAATCCTCAAACTCCTTAGAGATATATTCCACCTCTATTTGTCCTAAAGATCTTGATTGGTTTTCCCAATCTTGTCTCTATTTACGTCTTATATCTCTTAAATGTAAGTGCTTCCGACTTTCTTCCAAAGAGATAGACATAGGAGAACTTTGAGTAATCGTTAATGAATGTTATAAATTATTCCTTATTTCTGTGTCTTGACACTCCATGACCCACATATGTCCGAATGGATCAAACCTAGTAACTCTATTGATCGAATTTCGATTGAGAAGGGTCTTCTTATTATTTTATCGGTTAGACAATGTTCGCAGGGTAATGTCCTTGCACCCGTGATCTTAGGCAACAGATTTACCTTCATCACTCGATCCATTTTAGAATTTCCTGGACGACACAATCTCATGTGCCATCTATGAATTGAAGTGAAGTGGGAACTCTTTGATTGAGCTTCAAATTGATGATGAATTTGGATTAACTCTTGCTTAATTCAACACTATGTTTGAGCTTTAGGTACATGGGTATTGTTGGTGTGTTTTTATTGTGTTGCATTGTGTTTATTTTATTGCTCCATATTTTGTAGCATATCATTATTCTGACTTGACTTAAGTATTTAGGTACTAAATTAAATCAGCTAATAAGCTTATGTTCTTGAGTTCGATCCTAGACTTATCCATGATTTTATTAGTCGAGCCACTCTTTACGGAGATTATTGCTCGATTTTGATAAATTATTGAATGGTCGTACTACAATATGATATGATTAACATAGCCACTAAGTAATTCATCAGTTGTACGTTGATGATAATATGTTGATTGATTATTAAACTAGAGATGTAGTAAATGAGAAGCTTGACATTTGAAAACATGCATTAGAGACTAAAATATTTCATATAAATAGGTATAAGATTGAATATATGGAGTGTATTTTGATGGAAGCAATGGTGAATGAATCGAGGTGAAGATTGGTGACAATACCATTATGAAGAAAGATCATTTTATATACTTACGATCTATTTTGCAACATATGGGGAAATTTACGGGGATGTTACTCGTAGAATAAATGCAAGTTGACTAAAGTGGAAAGTAGCCTCTATTGTTCTATGGGATAAGAAATTCCTTTGAAAATCATAGCAAAGTTTTACAAAGCAGTTGTGAGACTCACTATGCTCTATGGATTTGAAAGTTGGCATGCGAACCATGTGCAGAGATTTAGAGAATGGCATGAGGAATGAAAATTATTAAATGTGTGGACATGCACATAAAGATCGTATTTGGAATGATGCAATCAAAAGAAAAGTTGGTGTAGCTCTAATCGAGGATAAGATGAGAGAAATCCGCTTAAGGTGCTTTGACAATTTGCAGAGGAGGTCGACTCATGTATCAGTTAGGAGATGCGCGTTTTAGGACATGGAGTTGGCCTGGTAATGGTTAGGAAGGCCCAAGAAATGTTAGAATGATACTATCTGGAGGGATCTTAGTTTTTGGGTATAAACCAAAGAATGACCTACGATAGATCTGAATAGAAGCAAAGAGTCCATGTAGCCAACCCTATTTAATATGGGAAAAGGTTTTGTTGTTGGACTTATTGATTTGTTTGTTTATATAATAGAAGGTGGAGAGTAAGAATTTTGCCTCCTAAACTTCATTCTTCTAATTTTTGTTTAATTTATCAAATAAGGAACGGTTGCATGATTTTGACACGTTTTTTTTATGTTTCAAATATTTTACTACTGTTTATATTTATTGAATAGTTTGGTGCATATGCCATCGTATCCAGCTTATTATTCATGCCTGTGCCTATGATGAATATACTCATTAGGCAATCATTGAATAGTTAATAAAGAAAGCCTTGTAACCAGCTGTCTCCACGCGAGCATGAAATAGACATGGCTACAAGTATCATTTACAGATGAAGGGTACGAGTGTAAAAATCTCAACTTTTTATAAGCCAAACACGACCTCTTAGGTATGAGAGCGGATCACGACCTCTTACCGAACGTTACTTTTCCGGGCCATAATTAACAAAAAGGGATTTTAACACTTATAATCCTGAGTAATTCCGCAATAACAATCGTAACCCTGCATAATCATGAATTACATGAGAAACCTCAAGTAGTTTTTAACTCTTACATGACATAATCCTGTGTTATATTCCGTTTGGTATATCCGTTATCTGGGTCCGTTAAAAAAGGCAAATTTGTCCATGATGTTGATAAGATGTCATTATTCCCCTCTCTCCCCTGGTTGAGCATTACCTCCTCCTCCCCTGCACGTCGGCGCCCCCCTCCCCCTGAAGGATATGGGGAGAATCCTCAAGCGCATCACGGAAGCGTGGCGATCGCATCGAATGCGATCGGGAGCGACTAGTCGCACTAGTTGCTCGATGCACCGTAAATTAAAATTTTCTATGTGATGAAACCACATGATCCAAGAACACTTCTCGGATCGTTTCATCGAAACTACAAACAAGTAATAGGATTACCTCTTGAAGCGTGGTTACGATCGAGTCTCTAAACCAAGAGACCTCCTGTCTTAAGTCCGATCCGATGGATGAGACGCTTGCGAGCGCGTTGATGAGATGCTTGCTTCTTGCAATCCATGTTGATGATCCAAGCCACGGATCTCTTGATCTCGACAAACGAGATATGACGACTTCTTCACGAGCAAGGCACGCCGAAGTAGACGGATATCCACGAGCAAACGATCAGGTAGCATAACGACGACGTTGCAGCGATGGATGATCTCTCTAGGGCATCTATGGTGGATGACCGCATGAGAGATAGAGAGAGTGGGCATGTAGAGAGAAAAGAGAGAGAGAAAGAGAGCATTCATTATTCATCTATTATGTTACTTGAAGAGCAATGAGTGCCTCTTCTTAAATAGTGTTTTGGGATACATAGATCTCAATCCATGGACAACACAAAATCAATGGATGAGATTGTTTTCTGTTTCTTTCAATAACTAAGATGTTGTTGTAAAAACACAATAACAATTAATTTAATTTAATTTTATTTATATTGATATATCAGTATATTTAAATTCAAATAAAATCAATTAATAATCCTTGGAGATAATAAGGAGATAAACCATATCCCCTAAAAAGGGGGACGGCTATAACATCTCATGAGATCTCATTATCTCATGAGATACCATTATCTCATGATATCTCCAGGATTTACAACAACAATTGTTGTAAATTATTTTACAAAAATAATTCATAATTATCTTGTGAAATATTGCAATCATGCCATTGGAAAAATGTGAATCACATTCACATCTCAAAACAAAATGTAATTATATTTTAATTAATCATACAATGTGAATCCAATTCACATCAATAATTAATTAACAAATATAAATCACAATGTGCTCTCTCTAATATATTATAAATTGTATTTATAATATATATGATTAATATAGATAGTGCTATCCATATTATTCATATCCATGATAATTAAATCATATTTAATCATCTTGGATCTCTATTCTCATGTGCCAAAATAATATGAATCACATTCATATTATTCACATCTTTGATAATTAAATCATGTTTAATTATCTCATCTAACTCTTCTTATAATATGAATCAAATTCATATTATCCATGATAATTAAATCACATTTAATTATCAATTTTCTCGATGCTTGGATACATATATCAACAATGAAATTATCCATGAACTCTTTCAAGGATAATGCGCTTTCTCCACGGATATTTGGAGATAAGGACATGGCGATTGTATTGTTCCACGTATAGTGACTTGGATGTTGAGATCACATCTCAAATCCAGATCTCGGGCTTCCCATAGATGGTTAATTAAATCAAGACCGCAAATCTAATCTTTTCATTGCATCTGAATCACATTCAAATCAATGTCCAACATTTGGATCAAGATCAAATTACTTCTCTACTGAGAGGAGTCAGTAAAATCCAGACCCATTTCATCACCCCCTAGGAATGGAAGCGTCATGGTTATACAATCGTTTATGATCACATCACCCTCAGGTATTCCCAATACCTGTACATCATGCATACTGGAAGACTCAGAATAAACCCAAAGTATTAGATCAACTTTATACTGTCTACTTCAGGGTTTTATCAGTAAGTTTCTCATTTGATCATTGGGAGTTGGTATCGATCATATACTTTTCAAAAGCATATATCATACCTAGGTCTTGATCATATACTTTCCAAAAGTATATATCAAATCTATAAATTCAGTCAAGCTTCCAAAGCGAGACGACCGTGCACGGAACTTGATTCTTCTCAATATCTCATGAGTGAGCTCATGTCTTCCGGTTTTATAATGAACCTATATGATTCCTTTGAGAGATCGTATTACTCATATGTCCTTATATGCACACCAGCGCGTCGGTGTATAAACCTTGGTTAGGTCATCAAACTATTGGTCTGCTAAATGTACATACTCAGACATATAGTAACACACATGTCTCCGGTCAGAGGACGCGTGGCTATATCATGACAGCATATGATATAGGACTTTGGTTATCTCGATCTTGTTAAGTCAACTCTTTGACCGAACTAATCTAACACCTCTGAATCTCTATTCCTACGCAGAGGACCTACATCAAGAGGTCAGTTAGATATCAGCCTATGTGAGAAAAGATTGCCATCTTCTACTCAGACTGGAGATCATCTCTTAACAATCATCTGACGGTGCTTGATGAGTCCTCAATCTAACCCTTTAGATATTCATCCAAGCACAAGCCTCTATGATTCAATTATTGAATCAACAGTTGTATGATTATTAAGATGGCCATGGTAAGTAACCCTAATTCTACTAAGGGACCTATTATGCAAATTATTTATTCTTCATTTCAGATCAGGGAATGATATTCACAATAACATTTATTGCATAATGGCTCGTCGTGGGCTCGCATGTCCAACACCCCCCCCCCCAAATCTGCAGCCCGGCCTTCTGCTCGAAGACGTCGCGATCGCGACCACCTCTGCAGGTATCCACCCCTTCCGGCCAAAGACCCCCCAACCTCCCCCCCCCCACCCTCCTGCAAACCACCCCTCCCCCTCTCCCCTGGCCCTCGTCCGCTCGAAGTCCACACCCCCCCCCCCCCCCGTCATTGATAGCCTCGCTCGAAGACCCCGCGAACGTGCCCCCTGATCCCATGCCCCTCTTCCGATCGAAGCCCTCCCATCCCCCCCCACCCCCCCCCACCCCCCCTTCAGGCCTCCACCCCTTCCGCTCGAAGACCCTGCCGCTACCCTGCAAAGCCCCTCGGTCCTTCCCCTCCCGCGTCAAACTCGAAGAAACCCCACCCCCCTCGACGCCTGCACTCACGAGCTCCGCGAAAGTCTCACCCCCACCCTCGAGCTCCGCGAAGCCTCCCACCAAACCGCCCCCACTCTCCACACACGTCGATCCTTGCTCGAAGAACCTCCCCCCGTCGAGCTCGGGTCGCTGCACCCCGCCGCATCCGCCAGCTAGAATCTGACTGCCACCTGCAACCCGCCCTGCAAGCTTGTCATTTTTTTATTTTGACTAATCCTAACCATTAGATCATATATTGGTTAGATTAACTCACTCATATAGTTGAGTTAACATATTAAACTAACGGATGGTTATGAGTGTGAGACGGAGTGGGGGTTTCTCGTACAATTCATGATTATGTAGAGTTTTAATTGTTATTGCAGAATTACTCAGGATTATGGATGTAAAAATCCCTTAAAAAAGCCATCATAAAGATCGTTCAAAGGTCATTGCTAAACCGCGTCGGAGATCAGAACGGGATTTTCATGTCCTATAAACTCTAATGCCATTCCCTCTCCAACTCCACAGCGAAAGCAAAGGCGATAATGGGTCTTTCCTTCCGCTCTCATATCGTCCTCTTCCTCGCATGGCTTTCTCTTGCATCCTGCGAAATGCAGACGTACATAATCCACGTCAGCAAACCTCCTCCGGATCACGGCGGCACCCACAGGCAGTGGCACGAGTCCTTCCTGCCGGACTCGAGCAGACTCCTCTACTCCTATTGCCACGTCATCAGCGGCTTCGCCGCCAGATTGACTCCGCAAGAACTGGAGTCTGTAAGATCCACAAGCGCCTTCGTTCACGCCGAACCCAGCCGCGTCCTCAACCTCCACACCACCCACACCCCGAGCTTCCTCGGTCTGCACCCCACCCCGCTCGATGCCTGGGCCCGAACCTTCAACTACGGCCGGGGCGTCATCGTCGGGATCCTGGACACGGGTATCTTCCCCAACCACCCGTCCTTCGACGACACCGGAATGCCCCCACCTCCCTCTAAGTGGAAGGGCGTGTGCAACTTCAACCTCTCCTCTCTCTGCAACAACAAGCTCATCGGCGCCAGGAGCTTCGATAACGGCACGGAGACATCGTCACCTTTCGACGTCAACGGGCATGGCACACACACTGCAGGCACAGCTGCAGGAAGGTTCGTTGCCAACGCGAGCGTGTTGGGCAGCGCCCGTGGCACCGCCGCCGGGATCGCAGCCGAGGCCCACTTGGCCATTTACAGGGTATGCTACTCCACCCAGTGTAACAACACTGACGTCATGGCGGGGATCGACAGCGCGGTCGCCGACGGTGTTGACGTGCTCTCGATGTCACTGGGGGACGTAGTATACCCATTTTACAATGATTCAATTGCCATCGCAGCCCTCGGAGCTGTCAGGAAGGGCGTGTTCTTCGCTGCATCGGCGGGGAACGACGGACCGTTTGAAGCCACTGTACAGAACACGGCGCCGTGGATGCTTACGGTGGGTGCAAGCACCATGGATAGGAGGATACGCGCTGTGGTGAAGCTCGGGAATGGAATCGAATTGGAAGGTGAGTCTGCCTACCAACCAATTGGTTTCAACTCGAACCATGATTTGTCTTTGGTGTATCCTCAATCGCCGGAAGACGATAAGGCGGGGTATTGGAGAAACCAAACGACACTTGAGCGAATTGGAATCAAGGGGAAGATCGTGCTGTGTGTGAATGACGACATTGACGCAGTGGAGAAGAGCAAGCTCGTCAAGGGAGCCGGTGCAGCCGCAATGATACTAACGAATCCAAATTCGCGTGGGTACGACACATACGTGTATCCCCATTTCCTTCCCGCTTCTTGTGTTGCATACAACGACGGCTTAACCATCGTTGACTACATCAAGAACGCATCCAACCCCACGGCCAGGATCGAGTTCAAGGGGACGGCGATCGGAGGGCCCTCCGATCCTGCGGTGGCCGCCTTCTCCTCGAGAGGTCCCAGCCCGGTTAACCCTGGGATCTTAAAGCCGGATATCATAGGCCCCGGCGTGAACGTGTTGGCGGCCTGGCCCGAACCGGTCGGACCATTTCCGGTGAACCCACCTTTTAATATCTTACAAGGGACGTCGATGTCATGCCCACATCTCGCAGGCGTCGCGGCGTTGCTCAAAAGTGCTCATCCCGATTGGTCTCCGGCGATGATCAAGTCCGCGATCATGACGACAGCTGAAATAGACAACTTGAGTGGCAGGCCGATTATAGATATGATGCAGAAGACGCAAGCGAGTGTCAACGATATCGGCGCGGGTCATGTCAATCCGGTGAAGGCAAACAATCCCGGCCTCGTGTACGACATCTGCTTCGACGATTACATCTCCTATTTGTGTGGCCTCAACTACACCAACGCACAGGTAAGTCTGGTCGCCCATGAAAAGATCGATTGCGAGAATCATCCGATCGTGGATGAGTCTAACCTGAATTATCCAGCTTTCGTGGTCAGCCTTCGCGAATGCGCTAACTCGACCTGCGAGGTGATCCGCACCGTGACCAATGTAGGCGGAGCGGGCGCGTCTTACGACGCGAAAGTGGATCGACCATTTGCTGTATCCATGGTGGTGATACCCAGAAGGTTGGAGTTCAAGACAATTGGGGAGAAGCAGAAGTACACGATTAGATTCGGAATCAACCACACGGAGGCGGCGCAGGTGAAGGAGATCAGGCGAACAGAAGGGCTCTTCAGTTGGGTGTCGTCGGACGGGAAGGTGGTCGTGAGGAGCCCGCTGCTTGTGAAAATGGGTTGGCGTAATAGCTCGCAGCCATTAACGGTTGGTCGCTCAAATAAGTACTCGCTCCATTGATGCATGAAATTATATTTAGCAAGACATATGCACCCAAAGTGGAGATCTAAAACAAGTATTGTGATTGTGTTGGTTACCAATAACTTAGATCTCAGGAATATGCGTGTGTGGATCGTACACACTTCCTTTAATATGTTCTTTGGAGATCAAGGTTTATTAATAAATTTTTATTAAAATTTAAATATCTTAGATAATTAAGGTCGTATTCTTTTTCTTTTCTGCTACTTCATTGATAAACGGGAAGATTAAACTTTTAAATATGTCCACCTTATTCACTTGCATGTAATCATATAAAGATCATGTTTCCACAAAGTAAATTGACTACGGCAAAATTGGTTTAATTATAATCATGAATAATTTAATATTCGTTTTACATATTTAGGTGTTAAATTAGTCCACGTGAATTGAGCTTATGGATCTTTTCCCTAAATGCAAGAAGAGGGTTCTATGCTATAATGGATATTACAGCATATATTACAACAAAATTGAGCTATAATAACATTTTTTTAAATCCGTCAAGTCATTGTTAAATATATAACGACGATATTATTCATTGCGAAATGAGTTTTCGTACTCAAAATTAGCAATAAATAGCATATCTGTCATTATATCATTAACAATGGTCCATATAGTGACGTTTATCCGTTGTTATTTTTCAAAATATCAACTAATTGTCGTTATCTTTTTTGTTCAAAATTCAGCGACGATTAATTAGAAGTTTGAAAAATAACAACGGATAAACGTCGCTATGTGGACGATTGCTAATGATATAAGGACATATATGATATTCGTCGTTAATTTCGAGTACGAAAAATCATTTCGCAACGAATAATATCATCGTTATATATTTAACAATGACTAATTTAATGACATATTTTTTTAAAAAATTGTCACTATATTTCGATTTTTTGTAGTATAGGTACTTTAATTGCCAAAAAAACAACGCTACAAATAGATCCGTCTTTGGGGACGTGTTAGGGGACAGTCAATTAGCGATCGTCCCCCAAAATAAGAATAGGGATGATTGCACAATGCCCGTCCCCCTTGATGACCACGAGGGATGTTCAAAATCAACTGTCCCTATTCACCAATTTTAGAGGAGATGATCAAGTAATTGATCATCCCTTCTGATAGTCTAGGGGACGGTTATCTGATTGTACCTACATGGGACGGTTAAAACCTTCGTCTCACACTCTCTGTGAACGTCTCCATCAGTTCAACCGAAAGGGACTGTCGCAACCATCCCCTACCGTGGCATACTTTTTTTGCTGATGCAAATTTGTGTAATTTCGAAGCTCAAAATGGTTGGTCTTAAGTAGATCGTCCCCGATCAACTCCATAGGGGATACTTGGATGATCGTCCCCCATGGGCATATAGTATCGGACGACCGCCTTCCCTCTCCATTCTTCCCATTTCTCCTACCCAAACCACAATCGTTGCCACTCACACAGTCGCCACTGCTCGGCCAGCCCTCCATCCTCTCGAGACATCAGCTTCGTCATCGAGCTCTCGACCTCCATCTTTCGCTTCTGTTGCACTCCATCTTATTCGTTGGAGTCTTTTCATTTCCTTTAAGATGAATCCGTTAACTTACGGTATCTAAATCATTTTTCCCTAAATATTAATCTTATATAGTGTTAGATACAAGAATGTCAACTTTCTTTTATTGTGTTATATGCAAGAATGGTGATTTTCTTATTCATATATGATTGTGGTAGATGCAAATATGTTTGACTTGTGTTAGATTCACTATATGGTTGTTTTAGAGCAAGAATGATGGGGGGGAGCGCGCGTATATATGTGGGCATTGTCCCTTACACTACTCCTACTCTTCATTACAGTTCTCTATTGCTCATCCTTTGGAGGAGACCCATGAATGAATTTCAAGGACAAATATTTCCCTTGGAGGTTCAAAGGAGGATGGATCTTCGGGCTCCATCAAATGATGATGGTGCAGACCTGATTTTTGAGAATTTAGATGAGAGAACATGCCACTGTAAAGATTAATTTAGGAGGATCATTTCTTCTTTCATGGAGGTTGTTGAGTGCTATCTTTAAGGATCGTTTGCTATGTTTGAATAAATCAATGTTCTTACCTTTGTGAGGAATTAATTCGCCTGATGAAGAGGAAGCTATGAAAAGTTAATATACTTTTATGACTCCTGCAACATCTATCTCCTAGAACATCTTTGTTGTTGAAGATGTTTGCTTGACTATTATCCCTATATACTGGAAAGGTGATACTGGATTTTGATGGTTATCCAATCTTGTTAGAGTTATTATCAGAGAGATTTCATGTGGTTAGAGGTGGATCTAGCTACAAGAAAGCTCTTAGAATGCTTGTCGCATTACCACCTTTTGTGGTCTCATTTTTTGGTAATCTTTGAAAGACATAGATTTTTGTATCCCACATTGAACCAGGAATCTGATTTCTTATTGATTATACAAGTTGCTATGCTCAGGCTCGTGCTAATCAGCCTACCCAAATTCTATTGGGTTACCATGTCTTATTCGGATTGTAGCCGGGAAGGGCAGTTGAGCGTCTATGAAAATCTAAACTTCCATTTCATGTGGGAATGTAATATCCCTAGACTAGATAACTACTTGCAAGGGTTTGCACTCTTTGATCTAACCTTCCGAACTATGTGTTGAAGGACAAAGGGTAGTTATGGTATTTAGCATAAATGGTGCCCCCCCTTTTGTAACCCCTAACCCTAAATCCTCTCTATATAATGAGGGTTAAGGGGCCTAATGTAATCATGGAAATCCTAATGACAATATTCTACATGGTATCAGAGCCGTAGATTTTCCCTAGGGATCTGCGCCAACCCCGACCCTCTCCCATCTCGCGCCGCCTCTCCCCTTTCCTTCCCCCATCGTGCCACCAGCCCTCTCCCTCTCCCCTTCCACATCGCCCCCCTTCCCATCGCCCCCCCTTCCCCCATCGCGCCACCCCCCCCTCCCATCGCACCCTGCTGTCGACGCCATCCCTCCCTTGCCATCGCGCCGCCATCGCCCCTTCTCCTCCCTCATCGCGCTGCCAGCCCCCGACCAGATCCGCTCGTGCGTGCCTCCCTTGGCTGCGCCTCGCGCCTCCCGCCCCCTGCTCAAGCCGTTGCGGCCCCGACTCCGCCGCTCCTTGTCAGATCTGCGCCACCACCTGTGCGAGCCCGAGCCGTGCTGCGTTATCTTCCGTCGCCCTCCAGATCGCCTAGAACGCCCAGAACGCCTCGTGCCAACCAGAGCCAGGCGCCTCGTGCCCAGAACGCCTCGTGCCAACCCGAGCCAGATCGCCTCCCTCCAGATCACCTCGTGCCAACCCGACCCCTCAGTGACTCGACCAGACGCCATCAACAGCCTCGCCTGCCCTTGTTCACGCCAGAACAAGGCTTCCTAGCATAGGGAAGCACTCGTGACGGGTTTCAAACGACCATTTCCAGAAGCTTCTTCCCGCGCCTCTTTCGTCCGCGTATTTTCCTTGTCATATGTAATACATACTTTGCATATGTATTGACATGAAATAAAAAGAAATATATAAAGGGAGAGAGAGCGAGAGAGAGCCGCATAACCACCATATTACAACATAGGTGGCAAGAGCTAGGGAAGACGCTCCCATGGCATCCGAGGTACCTACATCAGAAATGGACGGAGGTGGACATTCAAAAATGCCATCCTTTGGATCCATACCAAAATTCGATGCCACGAACTACTCCATGTGGTCTCGTCTTTTCTTGATGATTGTTCGAGGATATGATAAAGAACACATCCTCCTCGAAGAAGAACCAACCAACAAGGTTGGAAAATACGCAACTTGGGTGAAAGACAACGCCATGGTAAGTTCGTGGATTATGGTTAGTGTCATCGACAGGATTGCTCAGGAGTTAGTCTACTATGAAAGTGCACACGATATGTGGACATCACTGCTGGCCACCTATGGGCAAGATAAAAGTTCAAAAAAAATTATCAATCTTTTCACGATTTGATGCATATGTGTCAGAATAGCCGCCCTTTATCGGAGTATTTTTCCGCACTCAAGTCTCTAGTTGCCAGTTGCAATGTATGTGCCCCTCTCTGCACATGCCCCACACAACGGCTACATCGACAGAATATGGCGACAATGATCTTTCTTGGTGGAATAGATCCAGTCTTTGCAGCCTCTTGGGATCAGATGATCACTTCTCCTACTCTTCCAACCATGGAAGAAGCATACAACACATTGTGTCGTCTCCCGACTGCTTCAGCCCCTAGCATTGATACTATGAGTCAAACGACGGCTCTAGCGGCATCCGGACGGAGTTTCAGAGGCAGCTACAGGGGAAGAGGACGCGGTCGTCACTTGCAAGGACGGAGGCGCTCACACATACAATGCAACTTCTGTCATAAATTAGGACACACCGAAGATGTGTGCTATAGCAAACATGAACGTCCAGGACCATCAGCCCGGTTTGCGACTACAAACGTCGAAGGAGGTTCGATCGAAATCCCACGAAAGGATTTCGAAGATATTATGCAGCGGTTATCACAGATGAATCATAATGAGGTGACCACTTCCGGAGATGTTGCAGCAATCGCCCAGACAGGTACTGTTTTTGTTCCGCCAGCCATCATAATCACTCACAATGGCTTATTTATACGGGTGCCTCCACCCACTTGTGTGGAAACCCTCGACTCTTCCGAAAGCTCAGAACAACACCGAAGGGAAAGACTGTTCAGGTTGTTGATGGACGATCGTCACCAGTTACAGGAGTTGGGGATGTACCCCTTACCCCTACAATGCAGCTGCATAATGTTCTCTTAGTCCCAGACTTCCCACTTAGTTTACTTTCGGTCAGCCAGATATGTAAAGAACTTCGCTGCCGCGCAATCTTTGACACCTCTACTTGTGTTTTTCAGGACATACTGACTGGGAGGACGATTGGTACGGGCCGTGAAGAAGGAGGCGTCTACCACCTTGAAAACTCATCTGCCATGGTCGCCTATTCCACCAATTCTATGAACCAGTCTACTCTTTGGCATCATCGCTTAGGTCATCCGTCCGTACAAAAACTATGTCGGCTTCTACCACAAATGTCATCCATGAATACTATCACCTGCGAGGCTTGTCAAATTGGTAAACATCACCGAGCTACATTTCCCTCTTTCGGTAACCAACATTCCACTGAAAATTTTGATCGTGATCACATGGATATTTGGGGACCCAATCGGTATCCTGATCGACTGGGCCATCGTTACTATCTTGTCCTCATCGATGATTTCTCCCGAGTAGCATGGGTGTTTCTATTGAAAAATAAATCGGATGCTACTAACGTCATTATTCGATACATAGCAAATATAAAAACACAATTCAGACGAACTATTAAAACCTTTCGTTCCGGTAATGGACAAGAATTTCTCTCTCATGACTTGCAAAGCATGCTTCTTAACCATGGCATTTCGCATCAGATCACTTGTCCCTACTCCTCTCAACAAAACGGTGTTGCTGAACGTAAACACCGTCATATCCTCGACACCGCACGCACATTACTTCTTGCTTATAATGTCACATCACTCTATTGGGGAGATGCCGTCTTAACAACGACATTTCTTATCAATAGACTGTCGTCTACAACTCTAAAAGAACAGATACCGATGGAGATCATTTTTCCTGAAAAACCCATCTTTCCTATCCAACCACGGGTTTTTGGGTGCACTGCATTTGTCCATCTTCATACACCAGGCAGGGACAAGCTTGCCACACGTGTTGTCAAATGAATTTTTCTAGGGTATGCTGCAAGTCAGAAAGGATACCGATGTTTCGACACCCGCTCACGAAAACACTTTGTAAGTGCTGATGTCACCTTTTTTGAGTCAATACCTTATTTCTCACCTTCCACAAACTACCGCCCCTCAAATTCCTCTGTCGAAAGCCTCACCTTTCCATTACCTGTTCCAACTCCCACGTCTCCTTCTGAGCCAGTGCCACCTCCTCAGGTATGTCCCCCAACGCAAGATTTGGAGACTAATGTTGTTACAGGGAACCAAATAGAGCTCCTGATAGCTCAACGTCGTCAAGCTCGACAATGTCCGTTAGTCTACCGTACTAAACACCCGATCAATGCTGCAGTATCTCTCTCCAAACTTACTCCAACCTATAAGAAGTTTGCGCAGGCTGTCTCAGACACTGTTATTCAATCACACTGATGCGCTAGAAGATTCCCGTTGGCGTCAAGCAATGCAAGAAGAAATGACAGCTTTGGAGTCCAGAATTACTTGGGAATTAGTGGATTCACCAGCAAATAGTCATATCGTTGGCTCCAAGTGGGTCTTCACTATTAAGTACAACCCAGACGGTTCAATTGCACGCTACAAGGCTCGCTTGGTAGCCAAAGGGTTTACCCAAACCTATGGCATTGATTTCTTTGACACCTTCTCACCAGTAGCTCGTTTGTCAACGGTACGTATCCTTATTGCTGTCGCGGTTCAACTTGATTGGCCGTTACATCAACTTGATGTCAAAAATGCCTTCCTATATGGTGATATCCACGAAGTGGTTTATATGAAACAACCACCTGGATTCGAGCGACAAGGAGAGTGTCAGAAGGTATGTCTTCTCCGCAAAGCAATTTATGGATTGAAACAAAGTCCTCGAGCCTGGTTTCACAAATTATCAGAAGCATTACATGTGATTGGGTTCAAAAGATCGTCTTCTGATCATTCCTTGTTCACGAAAAGAAGTTCGAAGGGCACAGCAGCGATGCTGGTATATGTTGATGACATCATTCTTACAGTCGATGACTATGAAGAAATTGCCAGAGTAAAAATGCATCTTGCAGAACAGTTCGTAATTAAAGATTTGGGAAAATTACGATTTTTTTGGGGATTGAGATATCTAGATCAAGGTATGGGTTGGTAATGTCTCAACAAAAATATGCCACTGATCTATTGACAGAAACATGAATGCTTGGCTGTAAGCCAGCACACATTCCTATGGATCCTAAAGGGCGGATCTTCGATAAAGCAACACCAGAAGATGCTAGCAGATATAGACGCCTAGTGGGTAAATTGCTCTATCTCACTATTACTCGTCCCGACATCGCTATGGCGGTTGGAAGACTTAGCCAGTTTATGGACTCTCCCAATATCAATCACTTTGAGGCAGGCATGATGGTCCTTCGTTACATCAAGCAGTCTCCTGGAAAAGGGCTACTATTCCGCAAAGACGGCAACCTCAATCTTGTGGCCTACTCTGATGCAGACTATGGAGGATGCTTGCAAGATAGAAAATCTACAACAGGGTTTTGCACATATCTGGGAGGAAACCTAGTCACATGGAAAAGCAAGAAGCAAGCAGTAGTGTCACGATCCAGTGCTGAGAGCGAATATAGAGCCATGGCACAAGCAGCAGCTGAACTGATATGGGTCAAGTCTGTGCTAACTGACCTTCATGTCAAGTCTAAGGATATTATGGAACCAAGGTGTGATAACCAAACAGCAGTGTACATTGCAAATAATCCCATGTTTCACGAGCGCACGAAACATGTAGAGATCGATTGTCATTACACAAGAGATCTCATACAAAAGGGACACTTACGCACACAGGGTGTTACATTGGCAAAGCAGACTGCAGATATATTTACAAAGCCATTAGCAAGGATCCAGTTCGAGAAATGTTGTAATAAGCTGAGCATGTATGACTTATATGCTCCAGCTTGAAGGGGAGTGTTGAAGGACAAAGGGTAGTTATGGTATTTAGCATAAATGGTGTCCCCCCTTTTGTAAACCCTAACCCTAAATTCTCTCTATATAATGAGGGTTAAGGGGCCTAATTTAATCATGGAAATCCTAATGACAATATTCTACACTATGAATGCATAAATTTTAATTTTGGAGGATTTATCATTGGTTGTTGCTTTTGCAGATGTGAACTTCTTGGAATCTGAGGGCATTGCGATATAAAAATTGTTCAACTTGTGGTGGTTAATTGAGGTTCCACGGTTCATTTGGACTCCCAGACTTAATTGGTTATCAATGGAGCATCTTCAGTGTCGTGAACTTGGAAATAGAATTTTATTCGATGCATCATCATCCTCTGCTGTAAAAAATGAAAGGAATACCACAATTAGTGCACAATTACTAATAGATGTTTGTGAATTGTAAGACTTACCATTAACTATGTATGTAATTAGTTTTAATAATTTTGATTGTATGCACTTAGATGTTGAGTTTATGATAAATTGTCCATGTGATTGATTCAAGAATGATGATTTTGTGACTTGCAATATTTAAAAAATTACTTTGATTTGATTATTACGCTGATCATCATAACCTTTAAAGAGTGTTAGATTTATCTATTAATCTGTATGGTATAGGAAAATGGGTAAGATTTGGATAAATAAAAGATTTGATGATTTGGCAACTTATAGGAAAGGTGACAATGATTTCTTGTACTGGGCATTTCGATGTGAATTGCTATACAATATTGTTGGAGGTGAAAGAGATAAGATCAAATGTCCATACATAAGATGTAAAAATACTTTAATTAATAATTGTAGAGGAGTTTACAATCATCTTATATTGAGTGGGATTTGGCTACCTTACACAAACTGGACTAACCACGTAGAAGGTCTTCAACATGATGTAGAAACAAATATTGATGCAACTAATGATGACGATCCAATGCAAACAGATGTCAGTGATGGGATATTAGAAATGTTAGTTGATATTCGAAAACTTATTTCAGATGAAAGTGTAGAACATGTTCAAAATGATTTTTGTGAAAAGTTAACAGAGGAAGAAATATGTTTGGCTTCGGGAGTTGGAATGTCTCGTCTTAGATTTTTGTTACAATTATTTAAGGTGAAAGTCAATAATTATTGTACATCAATGATGATGTCTGATGTTTAACACTTAATTCAATGGATTTTAAGTAATCTTGATAATTTTTCAAAAGATTGGAAGGATGCAAAATCAAGTATCTGATCACTTGATTTAAATTATGAAAAAAATGATACATGTCCAAATGATTGCATTCTATATCGGAAGGAGAATTCCACATTATAGGTTTGTCCTTAATGTAATGCTTCCGGATTTAAGGAGAATAGTGATGCATCAAGGTGAAAAAAATCAGAGACGATTTTGCGATTTTTTTCCTCTTATACCTCGATTACAATGTTTTTATTCATCAATTAAAAACTGCAAAATGGATGGCATGGCACAGTAATATCAAAATGAAAGATTTAAATGCTCTTATTAGACATCCTTCAGATTCAGGGGAGTAGTTAAAATTCGATGAAAGATATACGTCATTTGTTGAGGAAGTAAGAAATATAAGGTTAGAGCTTGCTTATTGATAACCGCAATTTATCGAGGGTCTAAATACGTCATTGTGGCGACCCACAATAAAATGTGATTAATCAACAATGAACCCACAATCAAGTATCAAACAATGAAAAACAAGTGTGGAGTCAAATTTATTTTTAACTAAATGATGTATAGTGACAAGTATACAGAGAGTTCGAACACAGGGAGCAAGCAGGGTAATTCACAAAAATGTGCACAAGTGTGTGTGTGTGTGTGTGTGATGTGTCTACACTAAGCAAGCAAACAATGAAGTTTTTGTGGGTTTTTTATTTTTGTATTTTTTTTATATTTAATTTTTAATTTTGTATTTTGATTTTTAATTTTCTGATTTTTATATTTTTATATTTTATATATTTTTTTTCTTTTCAATATTGGAATTTATAAACAATGTAATACAAGACAAGATAAAATATTTATAAAAATGTGCAAAAATATCCAAAAATTCAGAAATAAAGTCTTTTTGGTATTTTTGTGGTTTTCTACTGTTTTTGTGATTTTTGGGGATTTTTCAAGGGGTTTTTGGTATCTTTAATTACTGCAATAAGTCAAAACAGTGAAACAAGAGCTGGCTGTGAATAAAATAGGATTTAAAAATAGCAACCAGTAACCAAAATTTTTCACACTATTTTTCAAATAAAAGGAACAAAATAAGGAACACACAGAATCTGAGTTCGTATTTTTTAGAGTTTTCCTTGATTTTATATATTTTTTTGAAGTTTTTGAGTGTTTTTAAATTTTTAGTGTTTTTCTTTTGAGATTTTTAGTGATTTTTGGACTGACACTAAAATAGGATAAAATAGACACTAGGTAATTTTTTTGTAATTTTTCAAAGTGTTTTAATATTTTTTTGGCATTTTCTAAACTAGACAGTACACAAAAAGCATGTTTTTGATTTTTAATAAATGTGAAAATAAAATAAAATCAAAAACTAAAGTGATAGCGTCAAAGTACACATGCACAGGAGCTTAAGTTTAAAATTTGAGAAATTTTGGGATTTGAATGAGGCTCCAAATAATTAGATCAAGTACGCACAAAATAAGGGCCTGGCAGGGGTACTTATGCAATTTCTCAAACATCCAAGGGCATACATGCAATTTTCCACAACAATATATATTGAATATTCAATTCATAGCTCCAAAAACTAATTACAAAAACCGCCTGGGTCTCTTGGGAATTTTCCCACCAGGGCGCGTGACTTACACGCGCCTGGCGAGGACTGAAATGTAATATCTCAAAACCCTGGGGGCCTACATGCAAAACATCCAAAAAGTTTACACGTGATACGAAAGTTTTAGTACTAAAACAAAATACAACAAAGCCCGAGGGTCCTTCTGCAAAATGCCTACACCTCACGTGTACAGGTCACGTGAGGTGACGTGGCGAAGGACCTGGATGCAAATACATAAAGCTTGGGGGTCTTTGTGCAAATATTCCAAAAATATTACACTACAGACAAAAGTTTAAATACTAAATAATAAATACGAAAAGGTGCGAGGGTGTAGATGCAAAATACCCTCGACGCGTGATCCGACGGCGATGAAGGAGCCACTTAGACACGTGGCGCTTGATGAACGACCGATGACGCTTCGTGGATCAGCGGCTACGATTAGATCTCCCAGAGAAGATCAACGATCGAGGCGTGGCGAGATCCAACGGTTGCTGATTGAACTGGAGGAGGTGCCCTGATCGGACGGTAACGCAGCCGGCTGGAAGAACACGGCGGAGCTCCGGCTGTGCGAGGTTCCTCGAGCTCCTCCGGCCGACTCCGATGGCTTCTGAGCTTCAAAATTGGACCGGAGCCTCCTCTGGTCGTCCTCTATCTCCTGGGGGCGACAAAAAGCCACGGCGGAGGCCGTGGTGCTCGCTGGTGGCGGGCGGAGCTGGTGGGCTGCGTCTGCTCCGGCGAGCTCCAAAACTCGCCTCCAAGTGTCTTCGCTTGTGCTTTGACCTGCAAGAATGGTCAACGGGTCCAAGGCAAACTGCCTGGACCCTTGTATGGTCGGGGAGAGGTGCTAGTCGCGATGGAGATGCACGGCCGGAGGTGCGCTCCGGCCAAGGTGCTTGAGTCGGGGATTGGGTCGATTGAACTTCGAAATTTTTTTGGGGTTTTCGAACCTTAGGCTAACAGGAATAAAATGACGCCAAGGAATGAGCAGGGTGAGCCCTCAATAGACGGAGCCAGAGGGAAGAAAGATACCTCGACCGGCGACTTTGCGGGAGGTGGTGGAAGCGCCTCCGACCTCGATTGCCTTGGCTGATGGCTTCGCGGTGGAGCTGTCACCTCCAGGAAGCGCTGGAGCTCGGAGTAGGCGCGAGGGGTGGACCGAAGGTGTTCAAAATCGAGTCGCAAGGTTGGGGGTTCCTTTTATGTGGTTTGACCCTGAGTTGCAGGGGTCCAAAGATCAATGAGTATCTTGCAAATCTTGGGTCCAAAGACCAAGATTATTCATGGGCGAGCTAGAGGGAAGATCGAGGAATAATGTTGCAGAAGGTTGCAACACAAAAAGGTGAAAGTTTTGGCCTCGAGAGATCCGTGAAATTGGGTCGAAATCGAGGTTGTCAGGAGCTACAGGGGGTAGGGCGTCCAGTTGACCGCGGTCAACTGTTGACCCCTCCTGGTTGGTCCACGTGGACCAACCAGGAAAAACCCTGGAAAATCCTCTTATTAATTCATTTTAAAATATTAAATGGCCGAATTAACTAATGATTATAAAATAAAAAATATTTGTTATTTTCTGTAGTATTTTATTATGAATTTTAATTATTGTTATGAGTTATATTTTTACAAGTTACCTTTTTAACCCTATATAGGTATAATACCTATGTATTTAAGGATTTGATTTTTATTTTGAGTATTATTTTTATTTAGTATTTTACAAAATTATATCATACTTTTATATACACAAATATATTTTTATTTTATTTTATTGAAGTCTTTTGTATATTAAATAAAATACAAGTATGTTTTGTATAGGTATATGTATAGGCAATATACCTATGTATTCTTTATATGTTTATTTTCATTTTTATTTTTCTTTGCATTTTTATTTTGATTTTAATACACACATAATTATTATAAGTAAGATTTACAATATAAAAATGAATGAATAATGACTAAAGAATAAATTGAATATTTTATTCGATACAGGTATACAATAGGGGTCCAAAACTCAACTTTCAAACCGTAGCTCCGCCAAATGCGAAACCACCGCCATTGGATGGATTATTTTATCCTATATACAATTAAAGGTGAGTTTGCTGCATTTGGAGTTGTCAGTTGTGAGATACGGGTCTGGAAAGTTGGGATTCTGGATTCTTATTCAGATCATAGCTTTTTATCTGTGTATTCTTTTTCTGTGAAATCAATTTTGTATTTTTCTTTATAAAATTATCTACAACTTTCATGTATAAAGTTTCTTTATTTGATGTATAAAGGTGGAACCAAAAATAGGTCCCAAAATGAATAAAGAATGAATAGGTATTTTATCTGTATTTCTGACCTTATCTCCCCCTACTTTGTTCCTTGTCGACCTATTCATCAAAATGCCTAGGTCTCGGGGTTTTGGGTCATAAAATATTTACAACATTTTATTCTTTTTCTTTTCTTTATTGATTCTATAATTTTGGCCTTAATTACAGTATTTTATACACTAATATAATGCGCATGCATGAATGCTAAGATGATGATTTTAATGCTATTTACAGGCATTTGCTAAGGTTTTTGGTGCCAAAATGATAGAATAAAGATGATGAAATGTGGGTTCATCATCTCCTATACTTTACCTTTGCTAGTCCCTAGCAAACACTTATGCAATAAGTGCCAAAAGAAAGAGGAAGAAAAGAAAAAGAATAAACTTGGATTTTATTTGATTATCAAACTTGTCTTCGCAAAATCAAAGTTTGGAGCTTAAGTCGGACCCTTGGAATTTTAGTACGGTCGGAACCTTAATGAGAACCAAATTTGAAATCCAACAGTCCTTGAGAATCCCAAAACTCTGTCCAAGTCTCCTCAATAGCCAGGTCAGAAATACTTCAACTCATACACAAACTCTTACGACTATGAGTCTGACTCGTACAGTGTAAGTGATATGTAGCTCCCCACCTCAGAAGTGACAAAGAGACAACCTCCCCCAACCTGGTAACTCTAATGCCCCGGTCTAGCAACTCTTTCCTCGAGAAGCGGGATATTCCCTTCTAAGTTCAAGTGCAACCGGCTCAAGAAGAGGGGGAAGAAGTATAGACTTTTGGAAGCTCAGCCAGTGTAGCCAAGTCTCCCGCTGCAAGCTTCATGAGATGTGATATGGATACCATAAGCTTTTGCTTTATTGGACTATATACACTCCGGTGGGGTTATTAAATTTTCAATCCGACCCACCACTTTTTTTGGAGTTCTCTTTTTTTTTCTTTTTTTTTCAATTGCATCTGTACAACATATCTACATGGTGCAGCATATATACAAGAAATTTTCCTCTTGAGCCAGTAGACTATCCCTCTTTTGAAGCTTTATTGCAACCCGCGGCTCCTGTCTTTAGCCTTCATCACCACTAGACCAAGTTGAGGTGCACTTCCTTCACTAGAAGAAGAAGAGAGGTTCCACCTAGAAGTACTACCCTCATATGCTACCCCAAGCCAAAGGAAACTGCCTCCTCACCACCTCATCCGTGGAGAGCTCTGTGAAAGGTGCAGGTGTCCAAGTTAGGTCATTATCAACAAGAGTCGTGCGTGTGCTCCAAAATACTCTACTTAGGCAGTCAAGAATCCATTGAACCAAGTCTCGTGATCCTCAAAGAATTAAGTCAACTAGACCTGAAGTACCTCAAACCCAGTTCCTATAAGGTTCCTGTTATTAGGTATATTTTAAGGTCCAATCAAGCTCCAATCTCCGGATTTTACTTAGACTTGTTCAACTATCAAACTCAATCAGAAAAATGCTCATGCCATGCAATGTTATGCAGAAAATATTTTTGTGATGCAATTTTCAAAGATTTTGAACTTTTTATGGTTTTTTGAAAAGATAATGATGATGCATGCAGATGCATTTTTTGTTTTTTTCAAAAAGATTTTTCAGATGTTTTTGGATTTTAGTTTTGCAAATGTTTTTGGGATTTTTGAAAAGAAAAAGTTTTGGCTAAAAACTAGGTGAAAAATATGTACACGGGAGTGCTTCTTATATATACAAGAAGTGGATTTTAAGAATTTACAAGGGTAAGTGGTCAGTTTTATACACATATATATATAGTGGATTTTGGTGTGATGTAAATATTCCTCAAACTTATTTGACACAAGCTTTTTCACACAATTTTTGAAAACTATAGTTCAAAATAATTTTTACAAACATTTTACAAACATGTACACACATTTGAAAATCATTTTGCAAAGGTTTTCAAAACAGTATAGATAGATTTTTCAACATATTTTTGCAACCATTTTTCAAACCATTTGCAAATCATTTTTCAAACATTTTATTTCACACAAAGAAAAGAAATTTTGCAATCCACACATTTTACACAGGTTGAAAACATGTAACAAAATATTTTCAAAATAGTTTTCAATAGATGTTCACAAAGATTTTCCAACTATTTTTCAAACATTTTGCAAAAAATATTTTCACGTGATTTATTAATCAATAATTACAAAAAGAATTTGAGGAATAAAACACCTTTTTATTAAGGAATTTTAATAAATTTTAAAGAATTATTAGCCATATTATTAAGAAAATATGAAAGTACGAGTTATGGCTAAAGTATATACGTAGTTTAACGACCCCCCTATACTTAGCTTGAGCTATGTCCTCATAGATCGGAGAGAAAAGAGAAGACATAACTCGTACTAAGTATAGGCAAGTTTAAAGAATAAATGAATAAATGAAGGAATGAATGAACAAATGAGAAGTTGACCGTCCCCCCTATACTTAGGATCAAATAATCCTAAGTATAGCAGACTGTACACAAAGCAGGGAGGGTCAAGGGTGGGAATGAACAGATCGTACTCAGATTGTCTCCCCCTATACTTAGGGTAAGATATCCCTAAGTATAGACAAGAAGAGGAGACAATGGAGAGGATCAAAGAATGGAAATACTGAAGGATATTTAGAAATCCTCGAGCGCATCACGGAAGCGTGATCGTCGTATTAAATACGACGAAGAACGACTAGTCGCACTAGTTGTTCGGAGCAGCGGAATTTTAAAATTTTTAAACCGATGAAACCACATGATCCGAGAACCGTTCTCAAATCGTTTCATCTATAACCACATCAAGTATAATGCAATACCTCTTGAAGCGTGGTTGATCGAGTCTCTACGAAAAGAGACCTCCTGTCTCAAGTCCGATCGTCGAAGTAACGGCTTGCGAGCGCGGAGATGAGTCGCGGTGTCCTCGCAATCCAAGATGATCCAAGCGCGGTTGCTCCTGATCTCGTCGCACGAGATCAAGCGTCTCCTTCGTGAGTGAAGCACTCCAAGAAGACAAAGAACCGCAAAGAGTCGAAGCGGCAGCACGATGGCGCGAGCGTCGACTTTCCTCTCCGCCAAGGTGGACGGCCACCAAGAAGAAGAGGGAGAGAGGGTTGTCGTGTATATGAGAAAGAGAGAGAGAGTTTTGCTACAATAGCATGTGTAAAGAGAGAGCCAAGTATGCCTCTCTATTTATAGGGTTTTGGGATCCATGGATCTCAATCCATGGGACACATAAAAATCAATGGATGAGATTGATTTATGTTCATCCAATGGCTGAGATTGTTGTTGTCAAAAGCAACAAATTTAGGTCAAAATATATTTAATAAAATCAAATATAATTTGCTCCTAAATTAACCCAACAAATAAGGAGAGAAGACACATGGAGATTTCATCTCCATGTGCCTTCCATGTAGGCGCACACCCACTCCAATTAGGAGTGGTGTGCCGCCCACCATGGATTGCATGGAGATTTCAATCTCCATGAGATTGCAAATCTCCATGTAATCTCTCTTATTTATTTGCAACAAAATAATTTTGGGTTTTATTTCTCAAAAATAATTCATAATTATCTTTGAGGAAATTGCAATCTAGCCATGGAATAATTGTGAATCATATTCACAACCCAAAACAACATGTAATTCATATTGTTAATTAATTACACAATGTGTATCCAATACACATCATAATTAATTAACACATATAAATTATAATTAACTCTCTCTAATACATTATAAATCACATTTATAATATATCATGAATAATTGGATATCTCTATCCACATTATTCTTATCCAAACTAATTAAATCGCATTTAATCATATTGGATAATTTCTCATACATCATGATAATTAAAACACTTTTAATTATCAAATTCTCTTTGCTTAGATCTTATGGAATTGTTCTTAAACCATTTAAGAACAATGCTATTTCTCCTCAGATACTTGGAGATAAGGACAGGGCGATTGTATTGTTCCACGTATAGTGACTTGGATGTTGAGATCATATCTCAACTCCAGATCCTATGGACCTCCCACTGATGCTTGATCAAATCAAGACCGTAGACTTAATCTTCTCATTGCATCTGAATCTTATTCAGACCAATGTCCAGTTCATGGACTAAGATTAGGTCACTTCTCTAATGAGAGGAGTCACTAAAATCCAATCCTGTTTCATCACTCCCTCGGAATGGAAGCGTCATGGTTATACAATCGTATATGATCAAATCACCCTTCAGGTATTCCTAATACCTGCACATCCTACATACTGGAAGACTCATGATCATCCTGAAGATAAAGATCACTTTTACACTGTCATCTTCAGGGTTAGATCATTAAGTTTCTCAATCTTGGTCATCGGGATTTGGTATAGATCATATGCTTTCACAAAGCATATATCTTACCTTCAAATTCATGTCATGCTTCCAAAGCACGACGACCATGCATGGAATTTGTTCAGTCCCAATACCTCATGAGTGAGCTCATGTCTCCCGGTTCACAAGTGAACATGTATGATCCCTTTGAGAGATCGCATTACTCATATGTCCTTACATGCACACCAGCTCGCCGGTATATAGACCTTGATTAGGTCATCAACCTATTGGTCTGCCAAATGTACATACTCAAACATATAGCAATACATCTGTCTCTAGTCAGAGGATGCATGCCTATGTTGTGACAGTATTCAACGTAGGTCTTTGGTTATCTCGATCTCGTCAAGTCAACCCATTGACTTGACTAACCTGACACCTCTGAATCATTATTCCCATGCAGAGGACCTGCATCAAGAGGTCAGTCAGATATCAGTCATATGAGATAGGATTGCCATCTCCCACTCAGACTGGAGATCATCACTTAATGATCATTTGATGATGCTTGATGAGTCCTCTATCTAACTCCTTAGATATTCATCCAAGCATCAGCCTCTATGATCCATCCAATGAATCAACAGCTGTATGATCATCAAGTTGGCCATGGTACATAACCCTTATTGTACAGAGGGACCCTATAGTGCATTCATTCATTAACCTCAGAAAGGGGAGTGAAAAATAATCAATAATTTTCATTGATAATTTATTCATTACAATAACATTTATTGTAGAAATGGTTCGCCCGGGGCTCACATTGCTAACAAATACTCGGGGTGCACACCCCCCTATACTTAGGACAAAGTACGTCCTAAGTGTGGAAAACTGTCTACACGGGCAGCACCTTTATGATAGATAAAGAAGATAGAAAAGGAAAAGAAGAAAAGAAGAAAAGAAGAAAATGAATGCAGAAGATGGATGAAAAGATCGTGAGGATGTACACATCACTCCCCCTATACTTAGGGTAAAAGAAGCCCTAAGTATAGACAACAACAGGAGTAATGACACGAAACGAAGAATGAACACTCAACTCATATACCCCTCCTATACGTAGGACAAAGTACGTCCTAAGTAAGGCAAACACGAGAAATGGGTAGACGAGCAAAAAGGGGAGATGGAAAGAGAGTCACGGGATAGAATCTACAACATAAATGGGTGATCATCAGAAGGTGGAAAGCAAACCTTCTTGCGGGACCGCTGAGGGATAGATCTGATATGGTGTATGTCGACATCGGGGTCCACAGTGGACGGAAGCCGATCAGGGTCGACACGGTGAAGGCCCTCAGTGGAATCAAAACGGAAAGGGATGAACTGATCAATGGAAGCGGTATGGCTGGGTTCTCCCTTGGTGGTTCTATGATGTGAAGGCACAGACGGGTGAGTGGAAGAAGTACGACTAAGTCCGGCCTTGGAAGTCTCGCCGATATCAAAGTGAAATGGGACAAACTCATCATCCTCGGAAGAAGTGTAATCGGAGTCGTCCTGCGAGTCCTCGTCCAGGTCAAAATCAAAAGGAACGAAATCATCAGTGGAAGTATACGAACTCAGATCGTCCTCAAGAGTCTCAACTGGATCATCTTTCTCATCAAAAGGCCCAAATTTCTGAAGAAAAGCGATCAAATCAACTTCGGCCTCTGGCCCATCAGAATCAACATGGACAGGAGTGGACTCATCAGTGGAAGTAGTCAGAACAGGTCCGTCCTGTCTAGTCTTACATGGGTCATTTGTTACCTTATGAGGTCTCTCAAAGTAATGGGCAACATCATAAACATCCTCAATTATTTTGGTATCTGCCCCCTGCTCAAATGGTTCAATCACATAAAAAAACTACTCTGGATCTCATCAACACATCGCCACACCCCAGGAGGAGGATTAGTGAGGTCCATGCTTTCCGACTTCCTCCCCTTTCGGGGGATCCGTCGGGTCTCATCAGGGATCGCTAAGGAAGTATCTCTAGTAGCATCAGGTAGGTCACAAGCCTCAGAGTCAGCCATAATCGGTGAAGGTGCATCATGTGCAGGTCTCTGGTCAACTGTGGGTGTGGTGATCAACACTTCGCTCTCGTCAATAGGACGGAAGCGAATCTCTCCTGATCCATAGTCAATAATGACCCTCGCAGAGGCGAGGAATGGTCGTCCCAGGATGATTGGAGATGACTCCCCTGTGGAGTTCTCCATGGGCAACACGACAAAATCAACATTGTGGCTCGTGCCCTGAATAGAAATGACGGTGTTTTCAAGGATACCCTTCGGCCTCTTGATAGATCCATCAGCAAACTGAACGATCATCCTGGTCTTCTTGAGAGGCCCTAAGTGAAGAGACTGTACCAGCGAGAAGGGTAGTATGCTAATCGAAGCACCGCCGTCTAGGAGAGTGTGATCACAAGTAAGGTCAGAGATGGTGCAAGTGATGAAAGGTGTAGTTGTGTTCTTCTTCTTGGGAATGGGACGGTGTGTGATGGCGAGGGCAGTGGCCATGGTCAGAATGTGACGCTCAGATCTGCTCCTCCGCTTTCTCTTCTTAAGAAGAGGAGCAGATAATTGGGTCATGGCCTCCTGAAGTGGGGTACGGATAATCTCATGAATGGCAGCCACCACTTCGGGTTCAGATAACATTTTTTTGAATTTTTGGACCTCCTCCATACAAGGGAGGAAGTCGGAATCAGCATATACATGAGGCGTGCCAAGAGCAGTCTGTACAGCGGCATCCTCGGGGTCAAAGGTAGGACTGGATGTGAATGGGTGTCAAGGGTTCTGGCAAGTGGACTCTCTCCTCAAAATCTTGATCAACCAAGTGTCTCCCGAAATCTTTTTGGATTTTTAAATTTTTCTCATTTTTTTGTATTTTTGGCGATTGCAAGCTCCCATGATTCTTCACAAGCAAAGCTGTATCCTTGATGAAAAGAGCACTAGTCCGATATTCTCTCAAAGTGTCAAGATTTTCCTTCATCAAATTGATGTGCTCTAGCATTAGGTTCATGACAACACTCATGGAGGTCGTGGGAGGTGACTCCAACAGGTCAGACTCGGGTGGATGTGGACGTGGAGGCGGATAATATACATGTGGGGATGGAGGTGGATAGAAGTCCGAAGTCTGATACTGTGGCTGAGGTGGATATGTACAAAAGTCCGAAAAAGTAGGAGGAGGATCCTCCTGATAAAAGGGAGGTGGACCGGCTGGAGGGAGCGAGGGATCCGCAAAATCCAGATAAAAATCACTCCAGGGATCCATCTCGAAACAAGAGAAGAATGATCGGGAGAACACGACAGTCAAGTCAAGAGGAGTGTGGAGAAAGGCGCAAATGCGCAGAGTGATCGAGTATGCACACAAAACAATCACAAGCAAAAATGAAACAACCAAACCCTCAATTCACCTACTCAACTCGGTGAAGACCACAAATGCAGTCTTTTTATCTTGTCTGTTTTAGAGTTAGGTGAAAAAGTCAAGAAGTTGCACAAACACTTAGGGGCTGAAAATGGGATTTGGGAACTAGCCTTAGTGTGTGCGCGAGCAATATAAAACGAAGACAATGAGGGGATTACTCGCCCCAATACAAGATTTTTCTTTTTGGTCGATTTTAGGGTCGAGTAATATTAGCAGTCCCAATTTTGATGATCAATCGTTCAGACATTGAATCGCCTTAATTTGAAAAGCCGGAGACGTGATTTGATGAGAGCAAGAAAAGATAAGTAGATTTGATTTGGGTAAAATGAATAAGAAGAAATTACATGGAGGTTGGCGAAAACAAAGTATATTCTTTCGAGAATTGCCATATTGGAGATCTTTACGAATTCATCATAATCTAAATGTAATGCATATAGAGAAGAATGTTATAGAAAATTTCCTTGAAATATTGAATTTCTTAAGTAACACGGAGGACAGTTTGAGATCAAGATATGATTTGATACAATTTGGAATTTGACCAGAGTTACACCCAATTTAGTCAGATTATTCTAGAATTACAATGCCCGATGCAATTTATACGTTATGTAATGATAAGCGGGATATAATATTAGTTTTTCTAAAAAAAAGATCAAAGTATCAAATGGATTCTCATGACAACTTAGCACATGCAAAAATAAGGCAGAATGGAAAATAACATCGTTGAAAAGTCTTGATTGCCATGTACTTATGAATGTTCATTTTCCCTTAGCAATCAGAGGAGTCCTTCATTCGAATGTGATGCAACCTTTAATCGAAATAAGCTGATTTTTTATAGTGCTATGTTCGAAAACTCTAGATCCGAAATTATTATACCGATTAGAAACAGATGTTGTCGTAATATTATGCAAGTTGGAGCAAATACTTCATCGTTCATTTTTCGATATAATGACACATTTGATTGTACACATGGCATGTGAGGCACGAATTTGTGAACCTGTACAATATCAGCGGATGTATCCAATGAAACGATACTTGTAGAAATTAAAGAATATGGTCTTCAATGAGGCAGCATCGGATGGTTGCATTGCTGAGGGTTACTTATGTGAAGAATGCATTACTTTTTGTGATATATATACGAATGATAGAAATAGCATGAGATTCAATATATTTGAGCGAAATGATGACGTCGACGTGGGAGACGACGATCCGAATATACTTTAGATTTTTCAACAAAATGGAAGAGTGATACTTAAAAGTACATGTCGGTCATTTACAGATGAAGAAATAGATCGTACTCAATATTATATTCTTATGTAATTAGATGAAATCGGATTTTTTTGAACAATATAGTTCAAGTAGTTCAAAAAAGTCTGACTTCCTTCTATAGTTCAGAGAAAGAGTGGAACATATGAAAGAAATAATGATGATCGGTGGAGTGTGATTCTCTATGTTCTTAAACGACACCAATATTCACAAGTTATTTCTAGCTATATCGTAAATAGACCTAGGTTAGCGAAGCTCTCCCATTATATAGACATATATTAAAGTGAAATTGTTGATATACTAGAGGTCAGTTTTACGCACGAATTAAGAAGCGTCCGATTTCAATGTATTTGGTTTGATATCGACTGTGAAGGAACTTGATTTAGGAAAGAAAAAATGAGTTTATCTTATTAAAACA
Organism: Ottelia alismoides; assembly: GCA_037367405.1. Taxonomy (NCBI): domain Eukaryota; kingdom Viridiplantae; phylum Streptophyta; class Magnoliopsida; order Alismatales; family Hydrocharitaceae; genus Ottelia; species Ottelia alismoides. The sequence continues at coordinate 416,958 of JAZKJV010000247.1, read as the reverse complement.
AACAGGTCGATTACAAGCAAACGAATCGTTCGCTCGTGTAAGTCAGATGGAGAAAGTCTTTTTGGTTAGTATTTGTAGTGAGAGATGCTCAAAAATAAAATGCCAAGTTAGTATTCAAGTTAATTCTTAATGTCAAATTAGTTGATTACTCGGAGAATAATTTAGAGAAAGAATTAGGTTAAAATAAAGATTATTTACACATAAATAATAATCTCAATAAGGGTTAATTATTTATAGATTTTAAACACTAATATTAGTATAATTAGAGAATTTTAATTTATTGATTTTAAAGGATTTAGTTAGTGCTTTATTAAGGAGATTTTGCTGAAACATCCATATAGAGTAGATGAATCATATATTCATCACAACGATGCCATTTGATGAACCTAGAAATCGCCCTCTTTATTTTGATCTTTTGTTGTTGTAGCTGGGCAACTCAGAGACTCATAAAAAATGATCATACCGAGAGAAATGATATGAAGAATCAAGTCTCATTGTGATCGAATTTATTTATTTTACCTGGGTAAGTCCCAAGGTCGACTTAGGGAGGTAATATAAGGGTTCAGAGTTAACCTTTAAATAATCTACAAAATTAAGTTTTCAGAGAAAATGAATATTTTCGGTATTCTTTGTATTTTTCAGATTTTTATTGATTTTAAAAGATGTAATTATTTAATCAAGGAAATATGATGCATGTCTTCTCAAAATATAATTTTAATGCAAGACAATAAGCTATGCTGATGAGAAATAAACTGAATGCAATTTTATATGATTTTTAAATGAGACAAATGAATGCAACGATAGTTGTAAACGAAGCAACAATAAAGTATAGCAAACCAAGCCAAGCGATTAGCACAAACCCCAATGATAACATTAATTAATTATTCAATTAAGCATTGATTAAATTTCTAAAATAAATCCCCCAGTCCTTGCAAATAATTATCGAGCAATAAGAGTCAAATGATTAAGAATATAGGTGCTCAAATAAGAAAAGAACTCTTCAAATTATTGATTGTCAAATACGATCTCAAAACTAGAGTCTTAGTGTTCATAATGAAAGAGGTTTGAATAAGCTTTGAATCGACACCGAGAACAAAAAAATATAATGACAAACGTGCAAGATATTAAATATAGAAGTTCAAGGACTAAATAGTAATTAAAATAAACAAAATCTTGCAAATATACCCTTCAGTAGGGACTACACTGCAATATGTGAGATTCGGTTGGGCTCCTTTGATATTTATCCCGATAGGGGTCATTTTGTAATTCTTGGAACGTTGGAGGATGACTTTGCCATTTACCCAACACGTATACTTGTTATAATATTCATTATATTCATTCTTTATATGTTTACCTTCGTTATATTTTTATATATTTTGTAAATATTATTCAAAATACATTTAAATAATAAACATGAAATAAATACATCAAAACTATGTTAAAATAAATAAGTATTAGAATACATAGGTAAAGCAGACCTTTATAATACATATTTATTTAAGTAAATAAATACATTCCAAAAATAAACTAAAAATATGTAAATGTGTAATTAAATAAGTTATAAATATATAAAATATGTAAATAAAACGATAAAATACAAGATACAAAATAAAAATAAAATATACCAAATACATGCACATATACCTATGTATATACATGTAAATATGAGCACCTTATAAATTAACTTGTAAAAATAAATAAAAGTCATAATAAAATAATGCATAATCAAGTTTTGACCTAAAATCAATAAAGTTGTTTATTTTTCATTACTGCTTTAATAAAGTATTTCTATCATGAATTTTCCTGATTGGTCTACATGGGCCAATCATGGAGCTCCGACTGTTGACCTTCGGTCAACAATCCTTTCCTCCTCTCTGACTTCTGTCAGAAGTCACGAGTCCTCGAGCAACCCTCCACCCCATTCCATACTACACGCCGACCCCATATCCTTCACCTATCCCTTTTCTCTTTCATGCAAACTGCTCCGTCCTTTTGCTCCTCGCCATGCATATAAATAAGTCCACTCGACCCCCTTGTTCGTTTTGATCATCTTTTTGCCCGTAACCCCAATAGGAATCACATGGTTGATCGAACTTGGTGACAACAAGCTCGTCCCCTCCTTGCCAGCAAGGAGAAGGATGGAGATCGGCGGAGTCATCTGGTGGAGCTTCTATGCTCCCTGGAATAGCTAGGTATGAGTTGATTTCTTTACTTTTCTTATTGTATTTAAATTTTGCAACGTACTTTAGCCTTTATTCCTCACAATTAGGCCCTAGCTTAGTTTAATTCTAGATTTTTAGATTATTGGATCCTTAAGCTCCAGCTTGAACTCATCGTACCCTGTTCTGCCCTTACTTTACCTCATCTTCGTTCCCCTTCATGTTCTTCACATTTCCCCCTTCCCCCCCTCGATTCTGCGAGAATCGTGGTACATCGAGCTCCCTCCATCGCCTCTTCGTCGGACCTTCTCATTTCGCTCATCCTTATGCACATCCATCTTCACTTGCGGTCGAGGAGGAATCCCTCGAGCATGTAGTTCTTTTTGTGCAGGAACCAGAGTCTTGTAGCATATGGAGCCCGATTTTGAGGCACATCTCGGAGCTCCAGGTCCTCTTGTGCTCTAGGCCTCTTCTGATGGGGCTCAAACTCAACTGATACCACTTGTAGAAGCGACGATGCCCCAAAGCCATAGCACCCGTCTGCGAGGTGATTGGTGGCTAGAGGTGCAATGAATGAAGGATCAAAGCTCGCACGTCAATTGTTCTTGGGGTGTTCTTCCAGACACCCCCAAAACCGTTCGATCAAGAAGCAGACCCAAATCTAATCTGGACCATTCAAATCGAGGCGAAGCATCGCCCCTCCCTCATCGCACGATCAACCACGTGGCATGTCCTATGTCGTCAGAAGAAGCACAACGGGTAAATATTAAAGTAGACCCTACTCTTTTTAAATTGATAGTTCGATCATGTGAATATTAAATATATTTTAAAACTTGTATACAAATTCTAGATGACCCCTTGTTTTCTTGTAAATTGCGAACATTTCCTTTGCCAAGTTACCTCACGTAACCACCCACATGAGGAGATTGGGATAATTGCATAGAAACCCTTATGGCGTCCTTTATTTCATTTTGGTCTTTTAATTTGTAATATAAATGTAAAACTTTCAGGTATTTTGCATGAAACCCCTCATATTTTATTTTTATTGCAAAAATACCTCTCCTAGGATGTATGTTATTTCTTTGTATTTTTAATTTGATTAATTAGCTCAGTGCCTAAAAATTATGGAATAATTTTTGTACAAGCCTTAAATTATGCTTGTTCATGACCATATTTTTATTTATACATTTATAGTATTCTTCCATTTATTAAAATTAAAATAGGATCTAAATATTCCATGTTTACTAATAAAAACCAAAAATAATTATAAAACTACTTTTGAAAATTTCAAAAAAATGAATATATTAATATATATTATAACTCCAAACAAAAAATCATAAAAAATACAAAAGAAAATCATCAAAATTGTAAAACCCTAAAACTTATAAAAAATCATCAAAAAATCTATAAAAATTCAAAAAATATTTTTTGTTTCTTATTTTTATTTATGATATACAATATATATTAAAAATATTTTTGAGAATTTTTGGACCTAATATCCATATTTATTACCCAAAACAATATGGCCAATATATAATATTCCCTGGTTTGATATATTTAATACATAATGATACATAAAAATTAATGAAAAGTGTATAAAAATCACAAAGTAGAGAAAAATATAAAAAGCATAAGAAAATGTATTTATAAATTTTGACTATACAGCTATAACTAAAAGCGCAGGGACAACTAAAATAATAAAACCTATATATTGTATTACTTTTATAGCCTTTATTATTAGTATTAATTATAAATATATAATATATATTTAAAACCTTTAAACATAAAAAGGAACGTTCTTGTAAATATTTCCTTATATTTATATATATCTTTTATTTTATATACTTATATGATATTATAATATATTTATTATTATTTACTATATATTGATATATATACACACATATTACATTTTAAAAATAAAAAGGAACTAAAATTTGCAAAATAATAAGAAATTAAAAATTCAGAATTTAAAAACATACTAATATTAAAAAACTATTAAAAATAAAATATAATTAAGAACCCAACAAAAATAAAAAAACTAAAAATAGTTCAAAAATAATTATTATTGATTTTAATAATTAATAATAATTATACCTGTTCAGTTTGCTCTCAGTGATTTGATCCCTACTACTTTATCAATATACATCTTATGTATGGTATAATAAAGTTCACCATGCATTTCCTTATTGTTCTATCTATATTGTGGGTTGATTTTTTGTCTTAGAGGATTTATTGAGTTCCGAATACCATGAGAGTGGTCGCCACAATGATTACTGGATCCCCGACTTGTCGGACATCGCATACCCTCCAAGACCAGACTCTAGGAACCTCTGTGAACCTCCTCAACAAGAGCTTACTCGAATATCATGTATATGGATAAGCATGCACATATGTTATGACATTGAGATGATAAATCAATTTATTTCAAAATTCACATTATAAAACTTCCGAAATTCATAGTACTACCTTTAATAATAAATTCGAAGGTTTAAACTATAATATTTGGAAAGAAGTTTTAATGAACATCAAGCTTTGTATTATTTTCTTTAGTCCTTAAAAAGAAATGCCACACTAATTCCCATACACACATATATGTATATACTTAAGAGTAAAATGTTTTAAATTTATGGGATATTAACTTGTGAGCCATTGAGTTTAGTCAAAGAGTTGAACTTGTTTAACCCTACAAGGTTATTGATCTTAACGTTTGGTCGAGCATGACCCATTAGGTCATTGAGTTGAGCTCATGACATATTAAGTATTCACACTCGAACTGAAAATGTGGAGTTTGGACTTTACTTTATACATATGCACAAGTTCCGTGAAGATAAAAAAATCAAACTCTTTAATGATAAGGCTTGAATAATGCTATTTTTTGTTAAAGATATGCTATTCAACTAACAAAACCATTTAGGTGAACTCAAAGAGATCGTACACTCCTTTTTATCTTCTTTAATTTCTACTCTTTTGGTGACTTTTTTTTCCTTGCTTATGAATCCCCCGATCCTACCTCATTACCTAAAGTAACCTCATAATATTGCACGACAAGCTTGAGAGAGTATTTTCCTAGGTTTTAAAAATCAAACTGGACATTAAACCAACCAGATATTGATTAAAAGTTTCAGTTATCACCGGACTAATGGGACCAACAAGTTGAACAATGATGACTTCAACTATTTACAAAAATCGAAATAAACTGAACCGTTTCATTTGTTGGTTTGGTTAGTATGGTTCAATCGGGTCAAATTGAGTTAAATCAATATTTCATACAAATAAATATGAATAATGCTACGTCATATATATAAATGAAATTTACATTTGTGTCCTTCCAATTTTTTTAATAACATTATACCCATATTATTTCCCAGCTACATGCGCGATCCTACGTTTTGGAATAAATCACAATAGTAGCCTTTTATTTATACACTTGTGCTCCTATATTATACCAACGTGAGAAATTGTGAATTTGTACGAATACAGGGCACACGTGTAACTAAAAAAGGTTAAGAGTATAACCATTCTTAGAAGACTTGAAAAGGCACAATATATGTATTATGTCAAATTCATATAAATACATTTATGTAATATCTAAAATTATCAATTTTGAAACTATTCCAACTCTAACCGATGATAAATATTAACTTGCTACTTCTCATATGACTATTACACCTTCTTTCCATTGAGACATAATTTGCATCTGTGAAAAGGGGCCAACATCATACACAACGTAGGAAGGGAGGGGCAATACTCATAAAGAAGGAAAGCATATGTAATATTGGATTATTGGCATGTGTCTCTTGAAGTCAAAGGGGCATAACCACTAAATATTTATATGAAAACTTAAGAAGGGGATGTGATTTACAATGAGAAAATTTTGGAAGGAGAAGAAATACATGGGTACCATAGCAGGGTCAAAATAAAACTAGAATATGAATGGTTTTTAAGAATTTATATTTTATTACATATATAGAAATTATTTTTGTCAATAAACTGATGATTTAACCAATTGTTTAGTTAAATTAGCTCAACCAGTTAAACTGTTCAATCGAATTTTGGCTTATTTTTATTTATTCAGCAAAAATTGATTTGTTTTACAGCAGTTGAACTGAAGTCTGGTCCGGTTTTTAAAACGCTCATATGCCCCAATTAAAAAAAAGCAGAATTGTCGTCCTCTGTGCAAGTTAGGTTTCGCATCTCCGGCGACTGCTCTCAAAAGATGGCCGCCATACTCCGGCGACTCACCGGTGAGCTCCGCCGCTCGGCCTCGATCCTCTCTCCGCCTCGCTTCCTCTCTGTTTCTCCTTTATACCACCAGTTACCGCCGTCGCCGTTTTCCTTTAACCGCCGGATTGGTGATTTAGGGCCTTCCCAGTCTCCTTTTTCGCCTTTCCAGGTGACAACCAGTAAAGTTCTGTTGCTTTCTATCCTTTTTCAATTCTCATGACTAAAGTTAACATTTTGATTAGTTTTGACTCTACTTGAGAGTATTTACAGATGATTGTAAGATGCAAGACGAAACAAACTAGGGCCAGGGCTCCGGACACGCCGTTCAAGTCCAAGTTAAATAAGTACAAGATCAAAGGATACTCGTAGGTTTAGCTTGCTTAGTTTCGAAATGGTGCTTTATCTTCTGCACTGGATGACGTGGGGATGTTTGTTTTGATTTTGTTGGTTGCAGGTCTTACAAGCGTAGATTTAAGCCGTTGAATGACGGAACAATACGGCGGTGGAAGGAGGGCACTCGGCATAATGCCCATTCTAAGGTTTTTCTTCATGTATAACTTGTCTGATATTTTGGTAGGAAGCTGAATTACCGATTTGATGATACCGTGAGGGAAGTTACTTTATCGTTGAGTCAGCGTCGAGTTAAAGTGGTAATGGATCTTTGCAGTCAATGAAAAGGGGATTAAGTGGACAAGAGTGGCTTAGTTATACACGTCATAAGACTAACAAGTGACTATTCAGTTTTGGGCAACTTGAAGGGACCTTCCCATAAGACAGTGGTTAATGTTGGACTAGAGTGGGCATCTATTCAAGTGATGGATAGACCTTCGTGGAAGCCAACCTGCATTGGAGATGGGGACTCCAAAGGATTTCTGGAGTATGCCCCTTCTACTCTCTATGAAAATGAAATCATTAAGGGTTGAAAAAAACGAAAGGCGAAACGAAGCATTTTCCTTGGAATCGAGGTGAGGCGTAGTGATGCAGCGTGACCCTAGATTATAGGGCCGCATTTATTTAATTAGTTAATCGTCAATTTTATTTACGTTTTTAGGTTGTCAAAATTGTTTAATTAAATAATTGAGATCGCATGTGATCTCAACGTTTATTTCGTAGATTTTAATTTGAAATTGGGTCAATTAATTAGTTAGAGTCAGTTTAGGCAAGTCGGTTGTCAATTTAAATGAGTTTACTATTTTTGTAAACCCATATCTCCTATATAAAGAGAGGGTAGTCCAGCATTTTTATTCAGTGAAGTATTATGAAAAATTGAGTTTATCTCAGTATCTCCCTCTTTCTCTTCTCCCTCCACGCGATCTCCGCGGTTCTCCTCCTTCAATCCCTCGTTACCGACGAGATTTCTCTTCTCAACCCTCCCAATTTCTCTTCTCAACCCATCTCGTTCTTCTACCAAATATCCACCAATAAAAAAAATATTATTTATCGACGCCGCGAAAAGCCGTTTGCATCATTTGGTATCAGAGTATGGATATTGAGTCGTTCCTACGATTCAACGATCCCGTGGCATATTGGCGTCTGAAGCTTGATCTCAAGATTCTCAACCGCATATCTCATGGGCCGCATGCACGTTCGTGTTCGAGGAAGTTCAAGAAACACATTGAATCAAGCATCAAAGTACAAGCATGGTTAACCGCGCAAATCGGTGAAGATTTGTTCGTCAACAACGAACATCTCGCCGTCAAAGAAGATTCGGCTGCTGTTCCAATCGTTTCGGAAGAGAAAGAAGCCGAAACGGTGGCTGTCCAGAACGCTTCAGATCCGCCGTCTTCACCAATAGCGCCCCCGATGTCTGCCTCAGGCCAACTGCAGCCCAACAACGGCAAGCCCGCACCCCTGGGGTCCCGTCGCACCCCACCACCAACTCCTCCAGCATCGCAGTACGTGGCTGCCCCCCTGCGGCGCCTCCAGCCGCCGCTTCCCCTTCGGATCCGCGAGCCGTCCGCCTACAGCCACCCATCCACGCGGCTGCACCTTCCCGGTGTCCCCACGACAGCCCCCCCAGCCCTCTTGACCGAGCCTTCTTCTCGCCCCCTACCCCTAGCGCCGCCTCCCCTCCCATCTTTCCCCCGCCGACTTCGTCCAGCGCCCTCCCCCCATTTCTTCTCCTCCCCTCTCGGTCCCGCCCTCTCCAGTTCCCTCCTTCTCCGTGTTCTCCCCCGACGCTACACCCTTCCCCCAACCGCACCTCTTCTTCCCGCGCCCTCTCAAATCGCCACCTCTTCAAGTCCCCGCAACCCCTTCTCCCCACGCCGCTCCCCCTCTGATTCCACCCACGCCACCACCTCGCCTCGGCTCCGCAACCCTCTCCACCAGCGACCTGTCCCCCGACCTTCCTTCTCATTCCCGCGCCACCGCACCTGTCGGTTCCATCGCCCCTGTAGTACACGACATCCACGCCGCCGGCATCTCCCCACTCGACGCTGCCATCAACGAAGTTTTAAGGGGATAGGAACCCTAACGGAGGTTGGGAATTCCTCTTCAATCGGAACCCCTAAAACAGAAAATGGGATAATTTGGAAAGTTTGCAGGCAGGTCCCTCTTCATAAGAATGTTTATACTTGGGGCTAATGGAAGGGTAACTTAAGTTATTGCTATATTTTAAGTGAAGGGGTAGAACAATTGCATAGATGCCCTCCAATTGGAAAGAACTACAAACGTAACGTTGAAAAGGATCGAATTGGAGGAAATTGAAGCCACGATTCAAGGATAAATTCTCCAACGACGCATCTACATCAAGCAATTCGTCGGGAGACAAATTTTTTAAAGCGGCGGAGAGTTGATGCAGCGTGACCCCAGATTATAGGGCCGCATTTATTTAATTAGTTAATCGTCAATTTTATTTACATTTTTAGGTTGTCAAAATTGTTTAATTAAATAATTGAGATCGCATGTGATCTCAACGTTTATTTCGTAGATTCTAATTTGAAATTGGGTCAATTAATTAGTTAGAGTCAGTTTAGGCAAGTCGGTTGTCAATTTAAATGAGTTTACTATTTTTGTAAACCCATCTCTCCTATATAAAGAGAGGGTAGTCCAGCATTTTTATTCAGTGAAGTATTATGAAAAATTGAGTTTATCTCAGTATCTCCCTCTTTCTCTTCTCCCTCCACGCGATCTCCGCGGTTCTCCTCCTTCAATCCCTCGTTACCGACGAGATTTCTCTTCTCAACCCTCCCAATTTCTCTTCTCAACCCATCTCGTTCTTCTACCAAATATCCACCAATAAAAAAAATATTATTTATCGATGCTGCGAAAAGCCGTTTGCATCACGTAGCCTCAAGATGGTCAAGACGTAGGCCTAAGTTTATAGAGAAAAATACGCAGAAAACTATAATTATACATGCTCATGTAATTATATATTCTTTTCCCAACATATAATACTTACTACTATAATATATGATGAAATAATAGAGATATGAATACCGAAAAATAGAAGATAGAACAACATCATATCCGTTTCTACACATTTTCATCCAATCAAAGAGGAATTCATTGTCTATAAGTATTGTAAAAGAATTAAACAATATATCTATATTTGAATTATGTAATTAAAAGTATGATTAAATATGTGTCAGGGAAATTTCTGTTATGTATCTAACATAATATATGGTTGCACAAGAAATCGTGAATATATCCGTTTCGAGCAAACCTATGAAATATTATTGTAATTAAAAGTACGATTAAATGTAATTCGAAGAAATTTATATTATATGTCAAACATATAATGTATGACATCATGAGAAATCGTGAACCCTATCCATTTTGTTTTGCTTGATATATTGCAAAGTTCATTAAGTTTATGAGTATTGTTGGATTTGATATTTATGAATTCATTCATTAAGAGAGAAATAGTAAGAGTTTGCGAAATAGTTGGACACAATTAATAATAAATATGAAGTTATGGGTACCAAAGAAACATCACATTTATGCATTTATCTTGTATAATCATTAATTCGAACAAGCACATATTTATAAGCTTCTCAAAATACCAAGTAAACCATTGAAATCATAAAAAAGTACCTCAAAAAAGCAGAAACGCCTCGACCGCCTCGAGAGGAATGCCTTGAGGCTATGCCTCAGCCACCTGAGGTGCACACCTCATTGGAACGGACCAATGCACATGCCTCAAGGCTAAATAGGACCACCTTGCCTCGAGGTGTACGCCTCGACGGCCTCGAGGTGTACGCCTCGACGGCCTCGAGGATAGTTTTTTCATACCATGGACATCATTATTACATAGATGAAGAGGCCAATGAGCGCTGCAAGGATTGGAGGAATGCAATGGTTGTCTAGTCTTTGTAAGCGACCTTACTATGTCAGTCTTCTTTTGTTACATTAAGAATATAAAACAATGTCGCCATCCTCTATGAAGAACAAAGTGTGACCAACATTTTGAAGAACATGAATGGAGGTGACATGTATTGAGAAACCACAGAAACCATTGCAAGAAAAAATATGATGCAAGGTGATAGCAAGCACGTCCATAGTTCAGATGAAAAAAAGAGGCACCGACGGGCAACCCCGTCGTACCTCTTGCTAAGGTTGAGAGAAGCCCCCTTCGTGTTGGCTAATGATCATGACCACAAAGAAGGAAATGTTAACATATCTCATTACCCATGCAATTTACATATAAGGAAAGCCCCTCTTGTGAAGAGAGCTCTAACGGATATAATTATATTCTTTGAGGAAGTCATCCTTTTGTAACAAGCTTGAACTCATCTCTCTTGCCAATCAGTTGTAATCTCTGACACACCTACCATCACATCCATCGTCATCTTGCTCAAAATGAAGGCCATCTACACCCGATTTACTAGGGGATTAATAACCACCTTAGGTTTGTTAGGCAATAACTTTATTGGATCAAGTAAACCTCATTGCAGAGCACAATAAAACAAAAATCTTCCACTCACAACATCACCTCCTTCTTGGGAATAGGAAGTTAGCCAACATCTTATTGCTACATTCTAGAGTTCATTGAAAAAGAAGACTGGGAAGCCATTTGGACGAAGGGAACCATCTACATCAATTCATATATCTTTGAGCTGATCTCCAATGAGAACTCTTGCATAAGAAAGTCAGCCTGACCCACATCGAGTCTTCTAGATGTCCTACTTGATCGTATGCAACCTGGTGCACCTGGTGCGCGCCTTAATGTGTTTCACTAGTTCCTTGCCCCCATGAGCTAGTTCCAGTGCCAACTCAATGGAATGGAGAAGGTTATTCTATATTCACTAGCCACTGCATGAAAGAATGTTCTATCAACGTTCCCTTTTTTTGTCTATAGCATTGCCTCCATTCAATCACACACTTATGTTCCACCACTTTGATGATTCTGCTTCTTGAGTTTGTGTTCTCTGACCCAAGTTTACTTCTCTCTATGTTGCTCGTCTTGTCTCTTCTAGTATATCAACACCTGTCGCTATTGCTCCTTAGGGAACATTCGAAGCTCCATCGGCTTGGAGGCCAAATGACATGCTGCAAAGCCCACTGATATTAGTTAATTCCATTGCTCAGCTAGCCACTCTCGAAAACCCGACTCCATCAGCCATGACTTCTCAAACATGACTACATAGGAAGGTCTTAAGTCCCCATATGATTACCAGATTTGAGGGGGTGGTCTTATTGAACATGGAAAATCGACCTTTGCAACCTTCGGTAAGTTTGAGTATTTACTTGTGAATTTAGATCACACGCATTCAATGTTGGCGGTAGTAAGTGCCATGGGAATATGACAAATTCCTGATTTAAAAATTGGGCAAAATTTGACTAGGCAATTAGCTTGGTTATTTTTGAGTCCATCAATATCACTACGATTGGTTATTTTGAGTCCTAATATTTCATTTGAGTTGACTAAAATCAATTAGTGATCTCTAATTATGATTAGTGATATAATTAATTTATTTAAATTGGGAGTGTGTTATGGTGTGAACTTTAGGCTAGGTTTGAGTGCCTATCTATTCGGAGCTATTTTGCTTTTATTTGTGTTTATAATAAATAAAGCAGTACTCGACCTAAGTTCTGTGTTCTAAGCCATTCCTATGGCCAAGCCTCATCTTTTTAGACTCCACTACCATCGTTGCCTATGCATGGCCATTGACACTATCTATGCGGTTCAATTGTCGCCTCTTTACAACGTTGCTGCCCTTTCATGGGGTTATTGCCTCTTTGCGAGGCCACTACTCTCTCGAGGATTGGATTTGCCTCCTCGTTGTCACCTCTACTTGGGGTTGTCGCCCTCTTGTATGGTCGCCGTCTCCTCGTGAAGCCGTTGCCTTCTTGCAGGGGGGCTATGGCATTTTCATGGTATTGTCGCATCCGTACAAGGCCATCATCGTTGCTCACCTTTGAGGACATGAACTAGACTATTATATGTTATTCATCTGATTTTCTTACGACTATTATAAGATAAAATGTTCGAAGGTCAGAATTGAAGATATCACCACTATCGGTTGGCATGACAAGATGAAGAACCCATGGCTAGATTGTCAAGTTGGACAAAATCAATTATTACTTGGTCTTAGATTTTCTTGATATTAGTCAAAGGAGATGGGGAACTACATCCTCTCATCGATTCAGAATAAGTGAGTAGGACAATCAAGTTTGCTATGCTCTATGAGGAAAACAACATGATTTGTGCCCATTTATCAAGTCAAATCATATTCAGATTGCAGATGATATGATCTGTTGTGAGATAAAAAATGTGTTTTTGAACAACATGAAGGAGTCATGTTCGCCAGAGACAAGTATGGATTATTATTTTAGACCTACCATGACTTGATGCTCCATTGATAGGAGGAAAATGACTCTTGCCCAGTACTACTCATAGTGCAAGGCACTGAGTGAAAAGTACAACACCTTCAGACATGGCAGCACATGTCTGTGTGGAAGGGGCAGAAGGAGTTAGCTGTTTTCACTTTGTCATTGGATGTGATTAACCTATTATGCTGCTTGAGATTAGATAAATGATGGACATCATCGATTTTGCACTGGAGGATGCGTATTACAAACTTCATTACCTCAGTGTCTCCCATAAATCAGAGATACCCATAGTCCCGAGCTTCTGCCATGGTGGTGGTGCCATCTGATTGTTGTGGTTTTGCAGAGGTTACAACAAATCTCCCCTAGACAGAGTGCTTCACTGGCTCTATCTGCAGATGTAAAGTCATGTGTACTATATGTGTCATGACATCTAATGTTAAGGAGACGTGGTGGACAAAGCATGAGAGATCCTCCATCACTTGCATGGCTACAGATGGTGACACAATGATCTTATCTTCGTCGTTCTGGATGATATATTCATGGGCTTTGCTTAGACACTTTCATTCACCGACATATCATGTGAGACTACAATGATGACTACGACATCTACATCATCTTTTACTATTTTTTTGGTATACGTGCTCATTTTGTTTATTCTGCTGAGTTTGATTGGTTAGTATATCTTTACGTTGCTCAGCATTTTTGTGGAGACATTAGATGGTTTGACAACGTTAAACTGATCCTCTTAGGGACATTTAATTAGATAGTAGAACCGTCTTTTCCCCTATTGTGATCATAGGGTGGTTATTGTTACCCCTCTCTTTATTTATAACTCATGCTATTGGTTCCAAAGTTTTCGATTAGCTTGTAATCAAATTTGCAAGGTTATACAATGCATAGCTTTTTTTTTGTGCTTGTGTCATTGTTTTTTTTAGTATATTATGATAGGAAAGATAATTGATGAGAGCCACGAGAAGGGGAGGGGGCCTACCATCTTTATTCAGTTTCCATTTGTCGTTTCCGTTATTGGTTGCCAATCATCTTAAATTTCGGGATGATTATCTCCGTCTATCTTGGTCTTTCTTCTGAAAAATAAGTCGGTGTTTGCTCAAAGGTTATTCAATTTGTTAATACGACAAAGATTCAATTTGGTACCAATATTAAAATTGTTCGATCGGGTAATGCTTGTGATTTTGTTTTTTTTATTTACGGAGTTTTATATCTTTCACATTGTTCACCATATCTCATTTGCTCATAGCTCAGCATCATAATAGTGTCATAAAAAGCAAAGACCGTATTATACTTGGTGGCCAGGACTTTACTTATGTAGGCAAGAGTTTTCTCATCTTATTAGGGAGATGGAGTACTCACAACTTCTTATCTCATCAATCACCTCTCATCCTTGACGATGGTGAGAAATTCCCAATTAAGGTTTTATATCTTGTGCGCTGATTTTTCAGTCTCGCTTTAGCTTTTTAGATATGCTGTTTTTATGCATCATTTGGAGTCCAGAAGGGATGAACTTGCTTCATCGTTATTGTTGAGATATTTCTACATTCGTATGTACCTTTTTGGTCGTTTTATTTCTTTGTTTATCTTATGCGTAATTTACCCATAGGTCTCTCCTCTATATAAGAGAGCCTAGGAGTTTTGGAATAGAACAACTCCTTTATTTTCTCCAACATGGTATTAGAGCGGCGGTCCTAGACCGGAGCTCTCATATCCAAAGTCCTAACCCTACCTTCCGTACTCGCCCCCGTGCACCACCCATGCCTCTGCGCACTGCCTCCTCGCATGCAATGCCGCTCGTGCGCCGCACTGCACATGCGCAACCTGCGCCTCCGCACACACCGCCTATGCATCCACGCATGTCATTCGACTGCGAGACGTTCCCCGCTTACCGTCCTTTTATGCGCAACCCCCTCCGCGTGTCACGCCTACATACTCCGACGTCGATTTCTCCGTTTGGTTAATGGATTTGGGTGCATAAGTCTACATATGCATTCAAATCCACGTATGTTTGTGTAGACATTGACTCTTTGGTCTACAAAACCCTAATCTTCTACAACTAGCAATATGTCTGAGAACAAAGTCGATGTACCCGCCACAGACGCATTCAGAGGTCCAACGCCTATTGTCAAAATGGACAGGAAAAATTATGAGCTTTAAACTATGTAATTCATGAGCCTGATTAAGTCAAATGGTAAGAAACATATTCTTACTGAGGAGGAGTCAGTGGAGAAGACTGGGGTACATGCCTCGTGGGCGGTGGACGACGCTTATGACAAAGTTTGACGATTGAGATTGCCAATGATGTGTTACATCAGCCTACTACTAAGGTGATGTGGGATATCCTCGTAGCACCATATCCTCAAGCGAAGAACGAGATGAAGAGCTTCCAACTACAGCACGGCATATTCACTATCAAGCAGAACGGACACCCTCTACATTCACTGTATACATCTTTGCGTGGTATGTTTGAGAAGCTCCACAGCTTTATGCCTCTAACAACGACTCCAGAGCAACAAAAGACATATAGGAATGCTACCATGGTTTGGGTATTCGTAGCAACCCTTGACTCTGAATATGATGGTGCTCGCTCCCAGATTCTAGCGGATGCCACTATTCCTCCCATGGAGGAAGCGTTCCACGGGTTTAGCAGGATAACGATTCCATCCAAAGCCACTAGCCAGACTTCGTTGGTCATGGCAGCCTCTTGATGAAGAGGAGGCTCTTCTACCTTCCATGGATGCGTACCTTGTTGTAGAGGAGGTCGCATTCGTCAACCGTGGACTTTTTGTCATTGCCCATGTCATGCCGAGGAGACATGCTATTCCAAGCACGGTTTCCCAGCATCATACTGCGTAGCAAAGTAGATTGAGTCTCATGCTGCTTCTACTCTAGATCAGAGGTTTGATCACCTCGTGGGCAGACTAAGGGATATTATACCTCCTTTCGTTTCACCATCTTCAGGACGTCATTCAGATGTAGCAGCCCCTGCTACAACTAGCACCTCAGGTACTTATGCTTTTACGTCATGTCATGGATCTGAGATTACAGAGTGAATTATGGACTCCGGTACAACACATCATTTATGTGGAGACAGACAACAACTTACATCATATAAACAGGTTCCACCAAGAAGAACAGTTGTGATAGATGACGGGTCTCATTCCCCAATCACAAGACATGGGGGGAATTACTTTGACGCCCTCTATGCGTCTGCAGAATGTGCTACATGCTCCTGATTTCTCTATGAATTTGCTTTCTATTAGTCAGATTACAAAGGATTTGCACTGCCACGCTATTTTTGACCCATCGTCTCTTGTTTTTTGAGACATTCTTATGAGCAAAGTTATTGGGTGTGGCCGTGAGCAGGGTGGCATGTATCGCCTGGTTCAGACACCCTATGCAGGCATATCTTCTCAGTCGTCTGGACATGCCTCTCCCTTCACTTGGCACCTTCAGTTTGGTCATCTCCCTCTTCAGAAGATGTGTCATATGCTGCTTCAGATTTCACCTGGTTCTTCCTTTCAGTGCGAGGCATGTCAATTAGTATTTAGGAAGTTGTCTCTGACTGTTTTACGCTGGTTGTCGGCTACCTAACGCAACCATCCTCATTTACCCGGGCTTGGGACCGGCCATGGCTGAGTTACATACATGCTTGTTGAAACGTGCATGATGGGTGTCGACCCTCTACTATCCCTATGGATCATATTATGAAGTTATACGATGATGATACATACGAGGTTGATAAGAGGAGATACAGAGAGATGGTGGAAAAGCTCCTTTATGTTACTATTACTAGACCGAATATTTCTTTTGTAGCGAGTCGAGTGAGTCAGCTCATGGAGCAACCTCGGCAAGTACATATGAACGCTATATACATGATATTGAGATATTTAAAATCTTCTCCAGGTACATGATTACTTTTCAAGAAAGGAGCGACTCTATATCTGAATGTGTTGATGCTGATTATGCAGGGTGTCCTAAGGATGGAAGTCTACTTTAGGCTTTGCAATATTTGTTGGCAGTTCTCTTGTTTCTTGGAAAAGCAAGAAACAAACTATTGTGGCTAGATCAAGTGCCAAATCTGAGTATAGGGATGTAGATGTTCCTCTACCCATGCAGTTACAATGTGATAATTAGGCTGCCTTATTTATTGCAAACAACCCTGCATTCCATGAGAGAACGAAACATGTTGAGGTAGACTGCCATTATACTAGAGATATGATTTCTACCTCTCATGTTAGTTTAGGAGAGCAAACATCGTATATCTTTACCAAGACATTATTCAGGGGGTCATTTTAGAAGTGTTCATTCCAAGCTGAGCATGATTGACATCTATGCTCCATCTTGAGGGGGAGTGTTTGAGATATTTCTACATTCCTTTGTACCTTTCCGGTTATTTTATTTCTTTGTCTATCTTATATGTAATTTACCCATAGGTCTCTTATTTATATAAGGGAGTCTAGGGTTTTAGGAATAGAACAACTCTTTTATTTTCTCCAACAGTTATGATAGCATAGATGTGGCTATTTTCGAGGTCATTCAGGTATATGGGGTTCGATTGATGCTGGTGTGTAGGGGTGCTAATTGAATTGAAGCATTCGAATTTGATTAGGATTCGTTCGATAGAAATTGGAAAAAGTTCGATTTTGAAATTCAATTTGTTATTAATTAATACGATTTTTTGGTGAGTCCTACCTCGAGATTTCACCCTCTTCTTCCTGAAAATTTCCTTACCCTACCTTTTCCCTTTTCCCTTTCCCCTTTTTTTATTGACCAAAGAACCCACAAACCTGGAGTAGACTGTGGTGTTTCTCCTTTTTTTGAGACGATGTGCTTCTTCTCCTTGCACGTAAAAATGACGGTCATTTTACTTCAAGTTCCTCCTTGACATTTGACGTGCTTCATGGCCCGTCGAGATATTCCTCCACCTTTTTGTTGCCTTGGTTTTCCTTGGATGGTAATTGTTAGAGTAAGCAATACTCTGATGTGTTATTCCATAGAGCCCTCGGGTCTCTTATATAGAGAGAAAACCCTTGGGTAAATTACAGAGTCGTACAATATATAAATAGAAAATACGAAACAGTACATCGCAACATATATAAGCCTCTACACTCCCCCTCAAGATGGAGTGTAGATATCTATCATGCTCAGCTTGGAAGAACATCTCTGGAAAGGTCCTCTGAGCAATGGCTTGGTGAATATGTCAGCAGTCTGGTCCTCCGAACTGACATGAGAAGTGGAAATGAAACCCTTCTGAATCATGTCTCTAGTATAATGACAATCCACCTCGATGTGCTTTGTTCTCTCATGAAAAGCTGGATTATTGGCAATAAACAATGCTGCCTGATTGTCACATTGGAGATTCATAGGCAAGGGGACATCTACATTCAAATCTTCTAAGACTGCTCTAACCCACATCATTTCTGCACTTGCTTGTGCCATGGCTCTGTACTCGAATTCAGCACTGGATCTCGCCATAACAGTCTGTTTCTTGCTTTTCCAAGAAACTAAAGAGCTTCCTATGAAGATAGCAAATCCAGAAGTAGATTTACGATCCCTTAGTCATCCTGCATAATCTGCATCTACACAAGCTGAAATAAACAGATCTGTATCTTTCCTGAATAGCAACCCTGTGCCTGGAGAAGACTTCAGATATCTCAATATCATATACAAGGCATCCATATGAACTTGCCTCGGCTGCTCCACAAATTGACTCACCCGGTTTACTGCAAAGGCAATATCCGGTCGAGTTATAGTAATATATAAGAGCTTACCCACCATCTCTCTGTACCTTCTTTTGTCCACCTCCTCGGTATCATCGTCGTACAGCTTCATGCTTGGGTCCATAGGTGTACTTGAAGGTCTGCATCCAGTCATTCCTGTTTCAACTAGCAAGTCTGTGACATATTTTCTTTGAGTCATCACCATTCCTTGTGCATTTCTTGCAAACTCTATCCCCAGAAAATATCGTATCGTGCCCAGATCCTTCGTAATGAACTGGTGTCCCAACAGGGACTTGGTTATCTCAATCCCCTGAGCATCATCTCCTGTAACCAAGATGTCATCAACATATATCATAACAACAACTGTACCTCTAGGGGTCTTCTGGATGAACAGTGAATGGTCCGCATTTGATCTCCTGAACCCCTGTTGTTCAATTAGCTGAGAAAGCTTCTGGAACCATGCTCGGGGACTCTGTTTGAGGCCATAGATAGCCTTATGAAGTCTGCACACCATCTGAGTCTCCCCCTCAGCAGCAAACCCTGGTGGCTGCTGCATGAGGACTTCCTCCTGCAGGTCACCATGCAAGAAAGCATTCTTGACGTCAAGCTTAAAAATGGTCCAGTTACGTACCACAGCAACAGATAGGAGGATGTGAAGAGTGGAGTGTCTGGCCACTGGTGAAAAAGTATCCAAATAATCTACCCCATACGTCTGGGTAAATCCCCGTGCTACAAGTCTTGCCTTGTATCTGTCGAGACGTCCATCCGCATGATATTTCACCGTAAACACCCACTTGCAACTCACCACTGAGGCACCTGGAGGAATGGGGACAAGAGACCAAGTCCCTCGAGACTGCAAAGCACGCATCTCCTCTTCCATGGCTAGACGCCAGCAATCAATCTTCATGGCATCTTGATAGGTCCGTGGAATCTCAACTGATGAGACAACAGCTGTAAACTTCTGGAAATCCCCATTGAGACGATGAAATGAGACTTGAGAGGCAAGAGGATATGAAGCACATTGTCTTCGCTGCTTCCTGTGAGCAATGGGCCGATCCAGATCATCCATCACTGTGTCGATCGGTTGATCCTCCTCCTGTAGTAAAGGCTCCTGCACTGATGCATTGTCTAACCCATCATTAGTGATAACATCAGAACATACCTGAGGCGTGTTGGATGGTTGACATGTAGCTTGAGCAGGGCATGTCCGCCTTGTATAGAACTTAGGAAAGGATACAATTGGAGGTGGTGGTGGTGGTGGTGGAGTAGAGGATTGACCCAGGCTTGGAGGTGGAGGCACATAGACACTAGAATCTGTGGATGTGGAGGAGACCAATCTGTCACCTGCAGGGGAGAAGTACATGACGGGTTCGAAAAATGTAACATCAGCGCTCACATAGTACTTGTCATGAACGGGGTCATAGCAACGATATCCTTTCTGTGTCCTGGAGTAGCCCACAAAAACACACTTGATAGCCCTAGGAGATAGCTTATCAAGTCCTGGAGATAAGCGGTGGACAAACGCAACAGTGCCAAAGACCCGAGGTGTAAGTGTAAACAAATCTTTGTCAGGAAAGAGAACAGAGATAGGAGACTTTTCCCCAAGAACAGTTGTAGGCATGCGGTTGACCAGATAGCATGCTGTAAGTATAGCATCCCCCCTAAAAGGATAATGGGGCACAACTCTGAATAAGTAATGTGCGAGCAATATCAAGGAAATTTCGATGCTTCCGTTCTGCAACCCCATTTTGTTGAGATGTGTATGCACATGTGGTTTGGTGGATAATGCCTTTAGAAGAAAGAAAGCGAGCAAGGGAACGAGTGCAAAACTCCAATGCATTGTCAGTACGCACATACTTAACAGTAGACGAAAAAACATTTTGAACTTCATTGATAAGATTTTGAATAACACTTCCTGCTTCGGATTTATTTTTAAGAAGAAAGGTCCAGGACACTCTAGAAAAATCATCAACCACAACTAAATAGAACCTGTGCCCCTGATGATCTGGGACACGACTGGGACCCCAAATATCTATGTAAAATAACTCAAATGGGGAGCGACTGCTCCGACTCTGACGGCTGGGGAAGCTAGACCGATGGTGCTTCCCTAACTAACATGCTTCACAACGAAATGACGAACTCGGAGAGATCTGAGGCAGGAGGTGACGCATTTTCTGTAGCGGCAGGTGACCAAACCGAAGATGCCAGGTATACGGAGATACGGAGCCCTGGGAATGCAGTGAGACGCCAGCGTAAGAGTTCCGTACAAGATAATAGAGGCCATTGTGCTCAGAACCACAGCCAATCACCCTGTCCGTTAGTATGTCCTGAAAAATAACAGACGATGGGTCAAAAATAGCACGACAGTGCAAATCTCGTGTAATCTGACTAATGGATAAGAGATTCATAGAGAATTCCGGTGCATGTAAAACATTTTGTAAGTGCATAGAGGGCAGCAAAGCCGTCTCCCCCTGACCGATGATAGGGGAATGAGTGCCATCAGCAATGAGTACAGAGCGACCAGGCTGAACAGCTCTATAGGACTGCAGAATATCTTTCTCACGACAGAGATGATGGGTGGCTCCAGAATCAACAATCCATCTTGTGAGATCATGGTTATGATATGAGACGGAAGGACTACCTGAGGCACTGGCTGAAGCAGATGTACTAGCTGACTCCGAAGCCGCAACATCAGAAGCATCAGCACCCTCTGACGATGACTGTGGCATGATATCACGAAGCCGTGCCACTAGCTCCTCGAACCTGTGATCTGGAGTAGATGCTGGTGGACCCTGAACATGATCAGCGACACGTGCAGAAGGAGGGAAGCCATGCTTGGAATAGCATGTATCCTCCGAATGACCAGTACGACGACAGAATGAGCACGTAGAGCGTATGCGACCTCCGCGGTCACGTCCACCACTTCCTCTGCCACGAAATGAGGACGAACTACCTCGTCCTTTGGAGACTGCCATTGCCGAGGGAGGTGGAGTTGCTGTATTCGATGGAACAGGTACACGACTGAGCCTTCTGTAGACTTCTTCCATCGGTGGAATGGTTGCATCGGCAAGGATCTGAGAGCGTGCTGCCTCGTACTCCGGGTCAAGGGCAGCAAGTAATACGCCAACCATAGTGGCGTTGTGGAACGTCTTCTGCTGTTCCAGCGTGGCTGTGAGTGGGATGGTGCTATAGAGTTTCTCGAACATGCCACGAAGAGACGTGTACAGAGAATGAAGAGGCCTCCCATTTTGCTTCGTAGTAAAAATATCATGCTGCAACTGCAACATCTTTGTCTCGTTCCGCACCTGAGAATATGTCGTGGCCAGAATATCCCACATCGCCTTGGCGATGGGCTAATGGAGGACATCATTTGCTATCTCCGTCGTGAGCGTTCCGGACAGCCAAACTTTGGCATACGCGTCATCGGCCTCCCATGAGGCATATATTCCCTTCTTCTCCGGCGGTTCATCTTCGGTAAGAATATGCTTCTTACCACATGACTGCATAAGACTGAGGAACTGCATAGCCCACAGTTCGTAGTTCGTCCCGTCCATTTTGACGATTGGTGCCGAACCTTTAAAGGCACCTATGGCGGGCATATTGACCTTTTGTTCTGACATACTGCCGGAGAATTAGGGATGATAGACAAAGAAACTGGTGTCTACCGAGATCGTTGAGGATTCAAGTGCATATGTAGACGTTATGCACTTGAACCCATCATCGACCCGAGCCCGACCGAAGCGAGGTGGACGGCGGTGAGGCTGATGAAGCCTTGGCGGAGAAGAGGCGGCGGAGCTGGGGCCGGAAGGGGCCTGGCGGGGCTGGTGAAGCCTCGATGGCGGGGCTGGGGCCTCGCAGGCGGCGGGGCTGGGGCCTGGAAGGCCTGGCGGCGGGACCGGAGAGACGTGGGGGTCCGGCGGAGGGACCTTGGGGTCCGGCGGAGGGGCCTGGGGTTCTGGCGGAGGGGCGGAGGGGCCTGGGGGTCGGCGAGGGGCTTGTTGGCGGCGGCGTGAGGGCCTGGAGAGGCCGGCGGCGGGAGGGAGGGGGGGAGGCGGGTGGAGGAAACCCTAGGTTTGGGTTAGGGCTCTGATACCATGTTAGAGTAAGCAATACTCTGATGTGTTATTCCATAGAGCCCTCGGGTCTCTTATATAGAGAGAAAACCCTTGGGTAAATTACAGAGTCGTACAATATAAATAGAAAATACGAAACAGTACATCGCAACATATATAAGCCTCTACAGTAATCGATGTTGATGGCTCTCATTGTCAAGATGACATTTAGTACCATACAAGTAATCTACGAGCGCTTTTAATCATAATGTAAGATGTTCCTTTGAATATCGTATTTTTTTGTTTCATGGCTTAAGTTAGATATTGAAGATCCTTACCATGAATGAAGTAGTTTTATATTGACACATTATCGTTTTATTATTTCCGCTATTTCAAGTAATACTATAAATTTGTGTTAATTTTCTATATGAACTTGATCTTGTATTGCTTTAATATGCAACACTCATCGTATTATATCCAACGTTTTTGTTAATAATATTCTATCTCTTTCATAAGCTCATATAATTATATTATATTAATATATTTCTTTCATCACAGAAAAAAGAGTATATTTAGATTGTAATATGCATACAAAAATTTTTAAATCAGGTGTTTTTGTCCGCTATGTAATCTTTCTTTGATATTTTCCTTGATTACACAATATTTTCAACTTATCTTATTAAACTATAGTCAAATTAGAACTATATAATAATTTTTTTTAAAATATAATATTCTTCGTATAAATTTATATAATTTTATACGTGTTTTATTACATTAATTAATGTTTCAAATTCGAAATAAAATGAATTGAATTTTAATACGTGAAATTCACAATGAATCGAATTTGATTTTAAGTAAGTAAAGTCGTTTAAAATTTGACTCTAGTTTGGATTCGAAACTTTGAGAATAAATTGAATCCAAATCCTTATGAATTCAAAGGTATCGATTTGATTAGCACATCTACTGGTGTATAAGCTGCAATTAACTCACGAGATCACATATTTTCCAGTGTAGAATGAGGGTAAGTTCGAGTTTACTACAAATGTTGACCCTCCTACTTCTGAGCCACATAGTACATCTTTATACGAGGTAATTAAAATGCTATATTTTTATATATTATTTCTATTGATGCATCTACTTGTCAAGCGACAAATAATATGTAATACATGGCTATTTTGATTGCATTTAGAAGAATCTCTGGAGTTACCCCATGTATTCTAAAGGCATTGTCCTTTACTCTTCTAAGTTATATTTACAGACAAGGTTTTGAAATATCGATATCATATTGGTTCGTCTGGAAAATGATATATTGGGACATATCTATGATATCCGTGGAAATTTCGAAAATAGTGCAAAAAAGTGTTTTTTTCATGATTAAGATCATCATACTCATTAAAATAATATATAATATATAAATACACTCTTATATGCAAGAATGAGATGTATTTAGCACACCAATACACATTATATCAACATATCGCTGACTGTCAATGCTGATAGTTGATTGCTTACTGTTGACATATGAGAGGTATTAGAAAGGAAATGATGAAATTCAAATAAAAACAACTTAGAGACATAAAATACATGTATTTAGCACATAATGTTTTATATTACATCAAATATTATGTATAAAGGGGGCGAAGTCTTAAAAAAAGAGGACGAAGTCCACCAGTTGAAGAACAATCGTATGCACCCTCCTGTTGTACATACATACCCTATCGGATCGGTCAGCGAGTGGAGGGATCTAGGGGGGAGCAGGTGCGCTCCCCCTGTGGGGGTAGCGCCAACGATTGAAATAAAATATATACATCATAATGTATTTTTAATAATAGGATTAGCTAAATAGTGAAATCAAGCTTACATGGGTAATATCATTGATGTGTTTTAATCTTTCATCTCTATTATGTAATTTGTCATCTAGGGGTTTCTCCTCTCTATATAAGAGAGCCTTATGGTCCATTTTATAATGCAAGTTAGATTTTTCTTTCCACATCACTCATTACCATTCCTCTCTTACCCCATAAGTACTTCGTACTCTTTAATCTTCCTGGCACTCCCCGAATCAGTGTTTGAAACGATGGCTGAAGCAAATATCACATCATCCTTCCAGTTTTGTTGATGCAAGTGGAAAGATTTTGTAAATCTTTTTTCCAAGGTTGCAAAAGTCGGTAGTCGGTACTTGGTCTGTTGGGTCACTGACTAAGGATTAATCGGCAGTCGGGCAACTAATCGATTTTAGTCGGACTTTAATCGACTTTGAATTTTATGATTATTTTAAATATATAACTCATTTTTATACATATATTTACATAGATTTTGTACATTTTTATACTACCATAATAAAATTAAAGAAGTAATTGAATTCAAATAAAACATTAAGCATATTATAATAAGTTTGCTCATAAAAAAAAGCAAAACATTAAAAAATATGGCATCTCCAAGCAAAAATTGGTCGATTAATGTACATAGTCGGAATTAGTCGGTATTCGATCGGCCACCTCACTGACTAGACTAGTCGGACCTACTAATCGGGCTAGTCGGACGACTTTTACAACGGTCTTTTTCGAAGGCTTGAGAATTTTGGGCTAAGGTTCTATTTTCGTATTCACACTTTAAGCATTCATTTTTACAAGTTGAGACAATATCGGAATACTTAGGAGAGACCCTCCTTCAATCCTCATTTGCCACCAAGCCACCCATTCCCGACAGTTACTAGAAGCAGTCCTTGGTGGTCGCATCCTTGCACACTGATGCACATCAAAGCTCACTTGGACAACTTTGCACCCTCAATCGAGCGAAACGACCTACTTTGCAATCTTCTACTATTAGGGAAATGTCACAGGAGCCACTGCTTTGATCTTGTTGAAAGCCCAGCCTCGCGTCTTTGCAACACTACTAACTACTAAGTTTTCTTGAGGATGGAGATACGGGCTAGAAAAAAGTGACATTTTTTTACGGGAGACCTGATGCAGCATGATAACAACTTTTGTGAACATTTATTTTGTTTATGTTATTTATCTTTTGTTTTTGTTTATTTTATTTATTTATTTCCCATGTAAAAGGCTCATTATAAAAGGCCTTTTTATCCTTTCTTTTTGTTTTCTTCTTTCCCTAATTTTAGGGAGTTGTTGCTTATTTTGAGGGGGAATAGCCTCTATAAAGGCCCCCTTTGTATTAGGGTTAATTAAGTTGAATTTGAGAAAATTTTTCCCAACCTAATTCTCTCTCTCTCTCCTCTCGAGCGCTGCCCCCCTCCCCCTGTCTTCGTTCCCGTGCCCTAACCCTTCCCAACGCCACTTCCCTCACCTCTCCTCCCTCTACCTCCCGCCGCCTTCCCCCACGGGACCTCCCCTCCCCGCCTCGCGACTCGCCAGCCGCCGCGCCACCCCCTCTCCTTCACCAACTGCCGCTGCCTCGCCTTCAGCCGCGGCCCCACTCGGCCCCGCCAACGCCGATTCCACACCACCTTCCCCCCAGCACCTCGGGCCCTACCGCGCTCCAGCCACGCGACGCCGCCACTACCTCCTTCCCCTCCCCTCGCCTCCCCCAGCGTTGCCTCCACCCTCGGAACCGTCCAGTTTCCCCCCCATCCCTGTACCCGCGCCATTCCCCTCCCCCTGCGACCGTAGTCTCCCCCCCACGCCCCAGCTACTGCCGGTTTCGACCAGTTGAAGACCAACAGCCACTCCGCCGTCCTGTGCCCTCGGCTAGAACCTCCTGTGCCGCAGCAAGCCGCCCAAGCCCCGAGACAATGCCGACCAGGTCTGAAGCCTACGAAAAATCCCCTGTTGGTTGTTGTATGAGTGACAATTTCCACCATCTAATTTTCACTGCATCATATTAGTTTGTGGCTTGTTATTTTGCTAGTTGGTTTGGTGAACTATTGAGATTCTGTGCTGCAGATATTGTTATTTATTTCCCATAATCGAAAACTGTTCGTGTTGCCCTAAATTTAGGAGAAATCGGTGCTATATTCGAACAATTTGTTTCCTTTGTTGCTGATTTTGCGCAAGGCATCTCATTTTAGTTGTCTTTGTCGTCAAGTCCACTAGTTCACGTCTTCATAGTTGTTTACTTAGTTGCTATATAAGTAGGTTGCATCAATTTGGTATCAGAGCATCACGATCTTGCACCTCACTTGCATCGCATTTATTAATCGCATATAAAAAAAAGAATAAAAAACAAAAAAACACACAAAAAAAACAAATTCCCAAACAAAGAAAGCGAATCCCCTAGGATTTCCCTGGCCGACAAACCTAGTGCGTCTAAACCCACCCACACTTCACACCCTGAGCTATCATTAGAATCCCTAGCTGCTCAAATGCAACACATGCAACGGCTATATGAACAAGTGTGCGGACAAGTTGCCACCCTAACTTGTCTGATGCTAGAGAAAAAGAATAGTGATGAAACATCCAACAAAGGTCGACGTACTAGACGGGGACCCCACTCCCGGAATGGCACTTCCCGTGACTCTAGCTCTTCTACTTCCGACAGACATGTTAGCGAGTATCATTCACAGGAAAGTGAAGAAGGACCCAGAGACTACACCCCTTTCATCCCCAAGACCCCAGATCCGTACCTCTCCGGCTATACTCCACAAACTAATGGTGAATATCAATTCCAACCACGAAATGGACCCAAGTCCGACGATGGATGGGATCGAGGTATCCGTCTTGATGTCTCGGAATTTGACGGAGGACGAGATCCTGACGTTTTTTTGGATTGGCTCCAAACCGTCGAACACTTCTTTGTGTGGAAGTCCATGCCTAGCGAACGAAAAGTCCAATTCGTCACTATAAAAATTAAAAGGGCATGCGCTGCTATGGTGGGACCGTTTGCAATCTGAACGCAAACGAAAAGGAAAGAGTAAGATCCGCAGCTGGAGCAAAATGAAAGCTAAATTGAAAACCAAATTCGTGCCTGAAGATTACAGACGCGATCTGTACGCGCGACTGCAATCATGGAGACAAGGTACCATGAGCGTGAAGGAATACACCGAAGGGTTCCAATCCCTAGTCCATCGCAACCGTTTGCAGGAGACTCCTATTCAGGAAGTCACCCGCTACATGCAAGGCCTCCGCCAAGTCATCCAGGATGAACTCTACCTCCACAACTGCCGAGATGTCGACGAAGCCTACAAGCAGGCTGAACGGGCAGAGACCAAGCTCGCTAAAGCCCAGACAAGGAAGATGTCTTTCTCTGCAAGCTCCATTCCTCGCACCAGTACCCCGATGACACACTCCAAACCGATAGGTTCCTCATCAACCATTGCGGGTAAAACCCGAAACCAAACCATCAACTCCTGCCATCGTCCGACCACCTACTGGAAACCCCGACCAAGGCATCTTGGGTAGCCGACCTATTGTAGGACCTGATACTTGCTTCCGATGCTATCAAAAGGGACATCAAGCAGCAGAGTGCCCAAACCCTAAGGCTAGACCCGTCCACCTATGCATCACCGACGACCCTGAAGACCCTGACCTGAACCACATGACTCACCTGAAGAGGAACCGACTGCGTTGACTGCAGATACCATGGGAGCCGATGACTATGAACCTCTAGGAGTGGATGGAGACGAATCCGGTCGTTCCTGGTAATTGAACACGAGAAATTTATCGCTCCTGACAGCGCACCTACAAACATCCTACTTACACCTGTTGCCCATGATGCTGATAGTTGGTTGCGACGCAGCATCTTCCGAACCACCTGCACCTCAGGAGGACGTCGCTGTTCGCTGATCATTGATGGAGGAAGCGTTAAGAACTTCGTTTCACAAGAAATGGTCGATAAGTTGGGTCTGCCAACTCAACCACTCGAGAAACCGTATAGTGTGGCATGGTTTCATGGTGGTACCCGACTCCCGATCCACCGTCAAAGCCTCGTTAGCTTCTCCATTGGTCCTTTATATAAGGACGAGGTGTGGTGCCATGTAGCCCCTATGGATGTCTGTCACATACTTCTAGGGAGACCTTGGCAATTCGATCGAGACACTGAGGAAAACTGAACACTTATACCTTTCTCATAGACAAAGTGCGCGTGACCCTTAGACCACAACGTGAAGCCCTTGGCCCTCGCCAAGTGGCTACACTTCGGGCTGCGACCGCCCAATCTGGTAAAAACCCTCCACCGCCAAAGACTTCGGCTACGGGTCCCGTGTTGTTGATGGAAGCCCAGACGTTCCAACGTGAAATTCAGGAGAGCTCCACCAGCTATGCTTTAATGGACGTGAAGTGGTCAATCAAGCGACAACTACACCTGAAGTCCCGCCTGAGATAAAGCCCATCATCCAAGAGTTTGCCGACATTATGCCCGAAGAGTTCCCTGAAGGACTACCCCCGTTGAGAGACATTCAACATCACATTGATCTAGTCCCTGGAGCCAGCCTACCCCACTTACCCCATTACCGGATGAGCCCAAGTGAGCATGAAGAGATGAACCGGCAGGTTACTGATCTGCTGCGACGTGGGTATGTTCGAGAGAGTATGAGCCCCGTGGCGGTTCCTGCCCTGCTTACCCCGAAGAAAGACGGCACATGGAGAATGTGCGTGGACAGTCGCGCTATCAACAAGATAATGATCAAATATCGTTTTCCCATTCCACGCCTTGATGATATGCTTGATATGTTATCGGGTGCCAAATTGTTCTCCAAAATGGATCTCCGCAGTGGCTACCATCAGATTCGCCTCCGACCTGGAGACGAGTGGAAGACTGCTTTTAAGACCAAAGAGGGCCTGTATGAGTGGACGGTAATGCCCTTCGGCTTGTCGAATGCCCCAGCACTTTCATGCGAACCATGAATCATGTCTTGAGACCCTTCATTGGTAAGTTTGTGGTTGTATACTTCGAAGACATCCTAATCTACAACTTAACCAAAGAAGACCACTTATCTCATTTGCGACAAGTCTTGGAAACCCTGAGAGCCCAAAAACTGTATGTCTACCTCAAGAAGTGCTCCTTCATGTCTGACACGGTCCTCTTCCTGGGATACATTGTCACCGCTGATGGACTTAAGGTTGATCCCTCCAAGATTCAAGCCATTCAGAGCTGGCTCGTACCCAAAACCCTAACTGAAATTCGCAGCTTTCTGGGATTAGCTTCTTTCTACCGACGTTTCATCCGGAACTTTAGCACTTGTGCAGCTCCGTTGGTAGATTGCACGCGTAAAGGTGCACCCGCCTTGGACTCTTGAACATGGATGGCCGTATCCCGATATATCGGCGATCTATCGCCGATATATCCATATCGACATGGGACCGATATCGAAATCGATATATCGATATATCCGATTTCAGGCATTTTCTTCAGAAAGATTCCCTAGATATAGCGATATATCGCCGATATTCGGCGATATATCAATATCGACACGATATCGAAACGATATCGATATCGATATGTCCTTCCATGCTCTTGAAGCGGAGACGAGCTTTCAAAATCTAAAACATCAATTGACATATGCTCCTATTTTGGCACTCCCTGACTTCACCAAGGTTTTTGTAGTCGATTGCGACGCCTCACATGTCGGGATTTGTGCTGTCCTAAGCCAAGAAGGACGACCTGTAGCATTCTACAGTGAGAAATTGAATGACGCTCGATCACGGTACTCCACTTATGACGTCGAATTCTATGCCGTGGTGCAAGCTCTCAAGCATTGGAGACATTACCTGATCCAACGTGAATTTATCCTTAACTCTGACCATGAAGCCCTGAGATATTTGAACTCCCAGAAAACTCTTAACAAGTGTCATGCCAAATGGGCTTAGTTTCCTCCAAGAATACACCTTCCATCTCAAGCACAAATACGGAACCCTGAACAGCGTGGCCGACGCATTGAGCCGGCGAGCACATGCCCTGACCACAATGACCATCAGCATGACAGGGTTTGACACACTCAAGGACATTTACCCCACTGATCCTGATTTCGGACAAGTTCATGCCGAATGTATTGGTACCGGGCAGGACCCAACAACCACTTATGTTCTCCATGAGGGTTTCCTATTCAAAGGCCACCAACTATGCATCCCTGCCACATCCCTTCGTGAGAATTTAATTTCAGAACTACATAACGGAGGTCTAGTTGGACACTTTGGAAGGGATAAGACCTTGACTCTTCTCCAAGAGCACTTTTATTGGCCGTAGTTGCGAAAGGATGTGACAAAATTCGTACAGAAATGCCAAACATGTCAAAGATTCAAAGGTCACCGGCAGAACACTGGACTGTATACACCCCTGCCAATTCCTCTGCGACCCTGGGAAGATATCACCATGGATTTTGTGCTAGGCTTACCTCTTACTGTGCGGAAAGTTGACTCTATTTTTGTGGTTGTGGATAGGTTTTCAAAAATGGCACACTTCATTTCATGTAGAAAAACCTCAGATGCATCTCATGTCGCTGATTTGTTTTTTCGTGATGTCGTCCGTTTGCATGGTGTCCCTCGTTCTTTTACTTCGGACCGTGATACTCGGTTTTTAAGTCATTTTTGGCGCACGCTTTGGTCCCGTCTTGGTACTCGTTTGCAATATAGCACCGCTTATTATCCACAAACAGATGGACAAACCGAAGTAGTTAACAGATCATTAGGAAATCTATTGCGATGTCTTGCAGGGGACTCTCCGTCCAAATGGGATCTAATTCTTCCCCAAGCTGAATTCGCATATAACAGTTCCACTAATAGGTCCACCGGAAAATCACCTTTTGAGAGTGTGTACGGCTTTCCACTTACCCAATTTCTTGACCTCAAACCCACAACCATGCAAGGGAGAAGTAGTGCAGCTGCTGAGGATCTGATCGGACACCTAACCCACATCCATACTGAAATCCGAGCCAAACTCCAATCCATGACCCAGAAATACCAAACCCAAGCCAACTACACCGAAGAGAGAGCGAGTTCAGAGTTGGAGAATTAGTGATGGTCCACCTTAAAAAAGAGAGGTTTCCTTTGAGAGTCCACCAAAAATTGAGTGAACGAAAGATTGGTCCATTCCGCTTCCTCAAAAGGATTGGGCCCAATGCTTACCTACTTGATCTGACGCCAGACGTCCAGACTTCGTCAGTCTTTAATGTATCAGATCTCTTACTATATCATGGAGATGAACAGACAGATGCCACCGCACCAGAGGTTCCTGATGATGATACGCGCCAACCGCCAGCTGCAACCGATGCTGATCAGATTGAAGATATTGCAGACATCCGAGATATGACGACTAGACGTGGTCTCTTCCGACGATATCTAGTCAAATGGAAGGGACGACCTTTTACCGATTGCACCTGGATTGACGAGGATGAACTCCAACAACTCCGCCCCGATATACTTCAGAATTTCCACGATGCCATCTCGACGGAGCGAGATTCTTTTCAGCAGGGGGGAGTTGATGCATCGTGATAACAACTTTTGTGAACATTTATTTTGTTTATGTTATTTATCATTTGTTTTTGCTTATTTTATTTATTTATTTCCCATGTAAAAAGGCTCATTATAAAAGGGCTTTTTATCCTTTCCTTTTGTTTTCTTCTTTCCCTAATTTTAGGGAGTTGTTGCTTATTTTGAGGGGGAATAGCCTCTATAAAGGGCCCCCTTTGTATTAGGGTTAATTAAGTTGAATTTGAGAAAATTTTTCCCAACCTAACTCTCTCTCTCTCCCCTCTCGGGCGCCGCCCCCCCTCCCCCTGTCTTTGTTCCCGTGCCCTAACCCTTCCCAACGCCACTTCCCTCTCCTCTCCTCCCTCTACCTCCCGCCGCCTTCCCCCACGGGACCTCCCCTCCCCGCCCCGCGACTCGCCAGCCGCCGCGCCACCCCCTCTCCTTCACCAACTGCCACCGCCTCACCTTCAGCCGCGGCCCCACTCGGCCCCGCCAACGCCGATTCCACACCGCCTTCCCCCCAACACCTCGGGCCCTCCCGCGCTCCAGCCACGCGACGCCGCCACCGCCTCCTTCCCCTCCCCTCGCCTCCCCCAGCATTGCCTCCACCCTCGGAACCGCCCAGTCCCCCCCCCCCCCCCCCCCCAATCCCTGTACCCGCGCCATTCCCCTCCCCTGCGACCGTAGTCTCTCTCCCCACGCCCCAGCTACTGCCGGTTTCGACCAGTTGAAGACCAACAACCACTCCGCCGTCCTGTGCCCTCGGCTAGAACCTCCCGTGCCGCAGCAAGCCGCCCAAGCCCCGAGACAACGCCGACCAGGTCTGAAGCCGACGAAAAATCCCCTGTTGGTTGTGGTATGAGTGACAATTTCCACCATCTAATTTCCACTGCATAATATTAGTTTGTGGCTTGTTATGTTGCTAGTTGGTTTGATGAACTATTGAGATTCCGTGCAGCAGATATCGTTATTTATTTCCCATAATCGAAAACTGTTCGTGTTGCCCTAAATTTAGGAGAAATCGGTGCTATATTCGAACAATTTGTTTCCTTTTGTTGCTGATTTTGCGCAAGGCATCTCATTTTAGTTGTCTTTGTCGTCAAGTCCACTAGTTCACGTCTTCATAGTTGTTTACTTAGTTGCTATATAAGTAGGTTGCATCAAGACCTGCCCCAAAATCTTTTAACAAGTGGAAGTCTGCGGAAAAGTGAAAAACCAAAATTATATATAGACGTCCCTACTACCAACTTGGAGAAATTAATAAAGGCCCCTAGATTTTTTTGGATCAAATTGAAGTTTCAGGTGCCACAAAGGGATTCAGTTTTGAGAAAGTGAATCGCCTGTATTACGGAAGTTCCCGAATGCAAAAGGACTAAATGCCATAAACGCATACCACTATGTTGTCAATTAAATTTGGAGGTAATTTCACATTTTAAAAATTGCATTAGAGTCCTAGTAGTTCCGAAATTTATTTAAATGCATTGAAGCTTCAGGTTGTAACAAAGATAACTAAGGATTAAGTTATACTGCAAAGCCAAAATTTTGAAGCATAGGAGAATTGATGTAATCCAATTCAGGCTCTGTACAAAATTAGTATTAAGAAAGTAGATTGGTCATTTTTATGTCTATTGATAATTCACTTTAAAAATTAAGATTGAGATCAATTAGTGATCTCTAATTTGTTAATGGTTTTATTTAGTTTATTTGAATCATAGGCTTATTATAAACCCACTCCAATGGTCAGGTGGTAGTGCAGTGTGCCTACCACCTAAAAAAGGGTTCAAATCCCCCCTTGTGGGGGTTGTGTTAGGTAGTCGACAATCAGTGTAAAAATAGTTGAATCTTTCAACATAGATTTGAGCAAGAATCCATGTATCCTACTTAAAGTGGGAGAAGGCTTCACCTTTTGAATTATAGGTTTATTAAGAGTTAGTGAATTCGAGTTGGCTTGTGATTTGATTTTGGCTTATTATTTTCTTTTGGTAAGTCCACCTATTATATAAAGGGACTAGCATACTTTGCAAAGGACACCATTTTTTGATAAACAAATCAGAGCTTGAGAGTTACTCCCGTATCTTCCTCTTCCTATCTTTTTATGGAACCCGGACCCCACATCCCCATACAACCTGTGAAGCTCATCATGGTCTTCTCTTGTATCTTCTCACCACTAAATCCCCGTTGACATCAGAGTTTACCATTGACTTGTGTTATGATGTTTTTAGTTCGAGCAGTTGAAGACACTTCTGAATTTTCGTAGATATAATATTTGATATCACGGAAAAGGCTGTCCCTTCTACAAAGTTGATTCCAACAACCATTTTGGAAGTAAAACTACGGATCTAAGTCTAGACATGGCACAGTATAGATCTCTTTGAAGGCGATGAATCTGTCGCTGACATCACTAGTGTGTAGAAGAGGGTTGATGGGTTTGGTTTGAAGTAGAAACAAAACATATCTTGATGAAGAGAATATCGGACAAGCAATGTTTTTGCAAGTTTAGCAAATATGCTTATTCTTCCCTTATTAACATTTATAATTGGAGAGAAAAGATCCTAATATGAGGCTAATGTATGCCATAATATTTGGTGCAGTCCAAAAAGGCAAAAAGGAGGCTGAGAAGCCCTGGACTCGTTTCACTTGCATATGCAAAAGTGATGAAGAAGCTGAACTTCTTTGGATAAGCATGCAACCGCTTCTGCTTGACTTTTTCTTTGCTCAAATTTTCCTTCGATTGAAGTATGTCTACTTTCAACTGCATTAGATTCAATTGCCTTTTTTTCTTTGCTCAATTTTTTTTCGAAAACAACATAGGTGCTAGCTTAAACATGATGCTCCCTTTTGTTGGTTTTAACCGCCAGCTTGTGCTGCTGCTCTTATTTTGGGTTCCATGGGGTCTCTGTAATTCTAGAGGAGCCATACGTCACCTGCAGAGATAAGTTATTTGTATTAATTAGTCTGCGTGTCTTCCCATCTTGACCTTGTTGAATATATATGGTACTGGAACCTGTACCTTTTTCAATATCTAACTTATCGGTATCTTATAGAAAATATCTCTTAATGTCCTTGCATCTTTCATGTTTTTCCTTTTTTCTTTTTATAAAGGAGAAGAGTTTTCTTGATTCATTTCACAGAATATGCGATGGAACATGAATTCCCTATTTCTCGCAAGATTTGATGCCAAAAAACCCTTGCAACTTTGTTATGATTTTGTTAAGCATACATATAACAATACATTACGACCTTCATGAGAGAATCACCTTACATCCATCAATAACTGCCCTCACTGTAATCAAGGACGAATGAATCCATCATCAACAATATTTAATGCCTCCTATGATTTTGAAAATACTAAAAACAAAAATTGCAGGCTGGTACCTTTTATTTTTAGCTCATCTTGAAGTCATGCCATGTACAGTAAAGCATTTAAGTTGAAGAAGTGTGTTTCCTTAATTTGGTAAACTGCATTCATTTTCACAGTAACAATCATAGCCCGATTCTTCTCAGCTTCATCAACAAACATAAAGTAATCTATATGAATTGATGAAAAGGGTATATGAAGTGTATTTTGTTATGCACAATTATCAGCTCTAGCTTTATACATTTAAATGGTACTTGTGTTCATTCAGTATACAGAAGTGCATCTTATGAATAGTTCCTACAAAGTGCTTGGCTTTAACAATCCTGCAAGCAAGTATTGTAAACAATGTGCAGTATGTGTTTCTGAGGCTTCATTGGGAAACCCTATCAAAAATTCTTGACAAGAGTTACATAACTTCTTCAGAAATATCAACGAACATCGATTATCTTGAAATGAATACCTGGTATGAAGCTTTTGATAAGGAGGTTCTCAAGCTTGAAAAAAAAACCCAACTTTTCTATCCATATAACGTGTTCTTAACATTTGGATGTCACTACTTTACAGATGGAGCTTTTTATGTGCATCTTAGATGGGACAGCCAAATTACATCACTTGCAAACTTGTTCGCGGTACCGAGTATTTCCATGAGCTGCATCTCATCACATTCTGAGCAATTTGATGAATGATTAGATTTACCAACTCTAAGGAATTCAAAGCATTTCTGTTCAACATGTGCACTTCTATATACTCGACAGATTGGGCAATTATTGGCATCCTTTTTCTTCAAAGGAGAGTCAATTACATAAAGGTTCCTGAACCATACATCCAATCTCAATGTTGTACCTAAACATTAAAAAGTAACAATGTGGACTACTAAAAATAAGTTGCTACATTAGCCTTTCTAGCCTTAAATTTCTGCCAGGTTTATCGGGAAAAAATAAATTAATGGCAAGGTTCAGATACCACAGGTAGTCAAAAATATACATCTCTAAATAGAAGATTGTTATTTCTAAGCAAAATATAGTTGATGCTTAAAGTGACTACTTTATACCAAAATATATGAAGGTATACCAGTTCTTGGCCTATGCTACCGGGTTGGCTTTGTCTACTTGATTTATTGATTATATACTTGTACACGATTTGGTACCTTTAAACAGAGTTACTGCATTTGAAGGTTGTACTCGAGTAATAGTATACTAGGGATCCAGTGTCAGTTATATCATTGCGCAAAACACATGAAAGTGACGAGCAACAATATTGTAAAACAATCAAAGCACCTAAAATACCCAGATTGAACAAAAACTTAAAGATATAACTTTGCAATGTTAGATCAACAAAACTGTCATTGGAATTGATAAAGGAACTCAATGAAAGGGTGCAAATGTAGGACCATTTATATCATGGCAAACGCATCACCACCACCACCACCATTGGTCTTCTTCTTTTGTTTCCTCCTTTTGAGATCTACCTCCTCCACCACCCTTCCGCAACCTCCTCCATCTCATGGATCCCTACTCCCTTCTTTAGACCTCTTCTTGATCCCCTCCCACTACATGCAACCTCCTCTCCGATCCACCTTCTCGCATTTGCAACCTCCTCTTCTCGAGACCTCTATTTGTAGCTCGCCAGCCCCTTCACATGCATCCCCCCTTCACATGCATCCCCATACTTCCCTTGACCTTCGTCTCCTCCACCTTGTAACCTCATCTTTTTAGACCTTTCTCCCCACATTCTCCTACCACAACTCTTTCCCCCTTTTCGAGATTGATCCTCGCAACTCAAAGGCGAACTCAAAGGCAGTGGATGTGCTCTTTTGTTGGATCATGTTGTACAAGGGAGATGACAATGTTATTTTTGCGAGGAGGTGTTCTATATGGTTGTTTATGGAGCTCGTTTGTCGGTAGGGAAGTGCACTGATGGATTCAGAGTTGATGCTATCGTCATGCTCTTACAGGTGCTTCTCCAGGAGATAATTAATCAAGACATTCTCACGTGGTGCTCATTGGATCTGGATGTAATTTGGGCATGATTCCTGTAGGTGGTGGCTCCCTACAAAGAGTGATATGACTCGATTATTTGAATTAATATAGTATTAAGAACTAAAACCACATATCCAATCTATGATTCTAACACATAATCATCATTTGAATTTTCTTATTATAGAAACTACGATGAATGAAAATGAAGTAACCTGGGTCCCAGAATTGGGGATTTGTGTTGTACTGAATTGAATAGAAATACAATGAATGAAACTGGAGTGGTTTAGGTCTTTTTGACAATGAATAAAACAGGAAGGTTGAACGAAATTAGTAATGGAATGATTACGCTCAATTACGTTTGAATATAACATCCCGAAATAGTGAATTTGCAGGTTGTAGCTCTACAGTTTTGGCGAAAATTGAAGTCTAATGTAGCGAGCTGCTACGATTTAATGGATTCACACGTTAAATCCGAGTTTCTATGATCCCTTAACGTGTGAGCAGCTGTAGTACTGCAGAGGATCCGCCCTCATACATGCACCATGTTTATCCGCCCTCATACATGCACCATTGTCATCTCCCTTGTACAACAACATGATCCAACAAAAGAGCACATCCACTCCCTTGTACAACAACATGATCCAACAAAAGAGCACATCCACTGCCTTAAGGGGGAGAATTAAAAATTGGAGAAATTTCATTCACGACCCCAGAAGTTTTCTAATTTGCAAAGATGCCTCTGCAACCAGAGCCTAGCATCGCATTGCACGTGCACCTTGGGTAAATTGCAACATTTTCCTCCTCATTTTATTGATGTTATCTTTAATGCATAAACATTGAATAATGGCATTTCAGTCATTGTAATTTCCAGACTTGATTTTGCATGATCTTTTCATTGAAATAAATCGTTTTGTTCGTCAATAAATTCCCCAAAAATCAAGTTAGACTCACGTTGTGTGCTTCTTCATTATATAAAATTTCATTGCATTTTAACTTTATTTGATATTATTAAAAAATCAAAAATAGTGTCATTTTCTCTGAAAGTTGAAAAATCATAAAAATTCGAATGTTGCTTGAAAAATTCCAAAAAAATAGATTAGATGTATTTTATTATTTTTTATTTTCTATGCAATTTTTACGCATTAACTATTTATAAAATCCAAAAAATTACAAAACATTGAAAATATTAGAAAATTTGTATAAAATTATGGAAAAAAAATAAAAAATAGCGATTTCAGTTCCTATCTGCAAATATTTGTATATATTTTTGTATAAAAATCATTGCTAGGAGTTTTGGGTAATTAAAATATTTTTAAATTGCAAATTATTCCATGCTGTGCACTGTTTACTATTTTCGACACTGTTTGATTTTTATAAAATCACAAAAACATCAGAAAAACTTGGAAAAATTACCAAAAATATTTAAAAAGATTTAAAACACAAAAATATTATCTTTACAATTTTCTGAGCTTTTTTTGACCATTTTGAAAAATACAAAAGATTGTGTGTGCATATTGTGAATTGTGCCTTATTTGAAAATAAATGGAAATTGAAAAAAATATAAAACCACTAAAAAATTCATTATTTTCGAAATTTAACTGTTGAGTTTATCAATCATGCTCCTTGTGTTCGACCCTGATCGCTATACCAGGTAAATTAAATAGCGAAGACCGCTTGCATTCCATTGATTGATTCTTCTCGAGTGGTTTATATATTTTTCTCGTTTAGTTAGCCGATTGATTGGGGTCACAACGACCATTAATATATTTGCATACTTAACCTTAGTTGATCGGACACTCTTCAAGAGCCATTTCTTCTACGTGCTTAGTTTGCCTTTTATTTATTCAATTATATCATGAATTCACTAGCTTCATATTCATTGCATATTCAATGCTTTATAGATTGATGGATTTTCCATTTACATTATTGCAGAATTGTAATAGTTGGAGTTTGATCCAAGGTGCATAAGGAACTTGGTGTATGATCCAATTTGTGGAAGTCTTTGGCGTGTGTCCCGAAGCACCTATAGGCGGTTGAGTTATCTGTAGGAAATAATTCAGAGTGTGGATTAATTAATTAACTTGGTCTATTAAAAATCCTAGGCCCACGAACTTGGGTCACGATTTTTCTCCCAGTGGGGTTTCCACGTTAAATACGTGTCTTTTGTGGTTGTTTTATTAAGGTTTTTATCAGTTGTGCCCCTCTGAGATATTGCAATATCAATTATGCCCCTTCCTTTTCTGAAATATCAATCGTGCTCCTACCTTCTTGCAAAATTCGCAGTTCTGCCCTTTTGTAATATCAGTTATGCCCCTTCTTTACCTTGACAGAAGGGTCAGAACTGTGAATTTTGCAAGAATATAGGGGCATAACTGATATTTCAAAAAAGGGAGGGGCATAACTGAAATGGCAATATCTCAGAACGACACAATTGATAAAAATCCTTTTTATTATGTGGGTTGATTTTATTATTTATGATGATTATTATCTACAAAAATTTTATTGACCATAACAATTTTTAACTATCCATAAAGTTACTTATGTTTAGTATGAGAGTCTGGTTCACATAAAGGACATAACTGAAATCTTGGCATATGGTCATGATAAAAATCCTTTTTGTTATGTGGATTGATTTTATTATTTATTATGATTATTGTCTACGAAACCTTTATTGGCCATAACAATTTTTAGCTATCCATAAAGTTACTTATGTTTAGTATGAGAGTCTGGTTCACATAAAGGACATAACTGAAATCTTGGCATATGGTCATGATAAAAATCCTTTTTATTATGTGGGTTGATTTTATTATTTATTATGATTATTATCTACAAAACTTTTATTGGTCATAACAATTTTTAGCTATCCATAAAGTTACTTATGTTTAGTATGAGAGTCTGGTTCACATAACGGACATACCTAAAATGTTTGCATATGGTCATAATCACCAACACCATCGAAGTAAAATACACGATAAGATCGCAATTGTTTGATAGTATTATTTTTTTATTGGAAGATACACATACATATTCATTTAGGAAGTATGGGGTACAAGATATGCGATATCATTGAAAGCAAGTTCCAAAAGATAGAAAAGAAAGAATGAATTGCCATCATCAACATATAAAGGAAAATGTGACAAGCATCTCAAAGGTGATTATTGGACATATGTGCCCATGGTGAGGTATCATGTAATAAAAGTTATTTCAAATCACTCCTTAATCTAAAATAAAAAAACTAATTTTCATAATAAGTCCTTTCGTACAATTAGGGCATATTTGGTTACTAGGTTGGGGTGGGTTGGGGTATCCACGTGTGAATAGTAGGTGTTTGGATGGTTGTGAGGGTTGGGAGAGGGTTGGGAATAAGGAATATGATATGATGTCACCTTGATTTGTGATGGATTTCCAACCCATGAATGAATAGGGATACACCGGTGTACCCTGGTAACCAAACATGCCCTTAGGGTTATGTACCAAGGCCATCTTGATATCATACAACTGTTGATCCAAATGTTGGATAATAGAGATCGGTGCATGGTTGAATATCTAAAGGTTTAGATTGAGGACGCAACTGCACCGTCAAGTGATTATCAAGAAAGGATCTCCAGTCTGAGAAGGAGATGTCAATCCTTACTCTAAACGCTAACATTTGACTGACCTCTTGATGCAGGTCCTCTGCATAGGAATAGAGATTCAGAGGTGTCGGATAAGCTAGGTCAAAAAGTTGGCTTGCGACATCGAGATAATCTAGACCTTTATCTTATGTTGTCATGATATAGGCATGCATCCTCTACTATATATTTGAGTATGTACATTTGACAAGCCATTAAGTTGATGACCTAATCAAGATCTATACACCAAAGTGCTAATGTGCATACAAGGGTATATGAGTAATACAATCTCTCATAGGGATCATACGGGTCACTGCTGAACTGGAAAACATGAGCTCACTCATGAGATGTTGGGATAAATCAAATTCCAATGTTGGTCATTTTGTTTTGGAAAGAAGACATGATTTGAATGTATGATACATGCTTTTGGATAGCATATGATAGATACTAACTCTCAATGTTCGAATGAGAAACTTACCGATAGAACCATGAAGGAGACAATCCAAAATGGGATCAGAACTTCGGGTTTAATCATAATCTTCCAGTATGCAGGATGTGCGTGTATTGGGAATACTCAAGCGTGATGCTATCTTAAATGATTATATACCATGACGCTTCCATTCTGAGGGAGTGATGAAACATGTTTGGATTTAGTGATCCCACTTAGTGAATTGGTTATCTAATCTAGTTCATATGATGGATATTGATCTGGATTGGATATAAAGACAATAAGAAGATTGGGAACTTTTATGACATGATCAAACATCTCTTAGAGATCTTTTAGATCTCATTATCCAAGTCACTATACATGGATATACAATCACCCTGATCCTATCTCCAAGTATCCGCGGAAAAGGCACATTATCCTCAAAGAGGTTTATCCAAGTTTCTTAAATAGACTGAGTTGTCTGACAAAATCATAGACATGTTTTTCCCATGAGAGAATTTATGGCTTTAATCTCACAAATATGTTTAGAGAGATCATGAGAGAAATCTCTCCTCCACTATTTGATGGGGGGTTATAAACGCCTAATTTTGAAGGCACGTCTATGAAAGGGGTTATCAGACCAAACCTCTTTCATCCACGAACGAACCACCATGTCCATGAATGGAGCTTTCTTCAACTAAAAAGCCTCAATTCAGAAAAAATTGTTTTTGTCAATTAGAAGTTTCCACAAGAAAGGAGCAAGGAGTTGCGGTCTAAAAAGGTTTAGAGATTCTTCTTAAATTTGTTCAGGGGAAGAGGTCCATCAGGGTAATGCTTGTCAAGATTCTATCCCATTTTGCCAAAGAGGCACAATCTTGAAATTTAGACCAAGTGAATTGGAACCTTTTCAACCAAACTCATTTATCCAATTATCAAAACTCTTGTCATGCCTTTTTATTGGCGAGTTATATAATATTTTAAAATACTTATTAAGAAGTTCCCCAATTAGTTCAAAAATTTCTGCCTCGAGAATTTGGATTTCTCCATAAACGAAGTTGAAAGAGGACTTGATGAACTACAATGACTTTTTTCCTATTTTAGATCTCAAAATAGGTGATAATGTATTTCGTATATTCACGTCAAGAGTTGGACACTAATTTTTGTATGTACTTTACATGTAAACGTTTGATTGTGAATCGAAAACCCATGAATATTGACTTAACTACTTGATTGAAATTTGATTTGTTTGTTTTTAGGTTAATAATGATTGATTTGGTGACTAAGCTTTGTTTGTTGCAATGGTTACTTAATTAGCACCTTGCAAGATAAGGAAATACCACCACCCTACATTCCACATGATCTTGATGGAGATACACAATGGTAATGACTCGAGATCGATTTTCTTGTAGGAAAATAAGATTCAATTTATGGGCATGTTTAAGTTTTTTCCAAGCTATCCGACTTATGTTTTTCCACCTAGACCATGGATTTTCCATGAGAAAATAATTATCTCCAATTTAAGATAACGTATAATCATATAACATGGTACCTTCCTCATTTTTCAGAACAGCTATATGATTTCTATTTGCTTTAGCCACAGCCATCATCTTTAGGAAACATGTATTTGAATTTCCCCATAAAGATACCTAAGTGCATTGGTTCCATCACTAGAATTCTTCCTTACTTAATTACCCATGTTCACAATTCATGTTTCTTAATTACACTAAGTTGTCTAATGAAATCACAGACATGTTTTCCCTTGAGAGAAATCATTGCTTCAATCTCACTAATCTTTTTAGTGAGATCAGGAGCAAAATCTCTCATCCATTGTTTGATTGGGGGTTTTAAATGCTTAATTTTGAAGGCCCGCCTATGAGGGGTTATCAGACGTAACCTCTTTTGTCGACGAATAAAACATCAAATCCATGAATGGAGCTTTTTTCAACCAAAAAACCTCCATTCGAAAAAAACGTTTTTGTCAATGTGAAGTTTCCACAAGAAAGGAGCAAGGAGTTGCAGTCTAAAAAGGTTTTAGGTAGTGTTCTTAGATTTGCCCAGGGGAAGAGATCCATCTAAGATTCTACGCAAGTTTAGAATGATGGCTTATTCAACCAAAAGCTCTCCATTTTATACTACAGTTGGAAAACCTTTCTTCCAAACCATGTGAGCATTTAAACCGTCCCCAAAAGTCTAACCCAATACTAACAACTACATAGTCATTAATTATCGTCCTCTCACTGATCATCCTTCTCTCTCACATCCAACAAGAGAAGAACCAAGCGGAGTTCCAAGCCCAAAAAATCTAGGGTTGTTGAATCTAAGCAATGCTCCATTGTCTAAGTTAAACTATACTCCCCGCAAAAGCAACACATCTTGAGCTCCCCCTAGGGAATGACTAAAATCCACACATTCATGGAGTCATGAATGCCTCGATCATCTCTTCCTTTCTGACCATCATACATGGGAATGTCAATAAAGTTCTTAAAGTTGGATTAATCCACAATGTAAATGAGTCCAAAATTCTTTCATGCTGAGTAAATCATACCCAACTTAAATTCGAGCCTACTCCATCAAACCTCTCGCTCCCCCTCCCTTCCCACCCACAAGTCCTAAAGAACGAGAAAAAACTAGTGAGGGTTTGAGAATAAAGGAAAGATGTTGGGTCTTAGTGCGGGAGGTGGAATATAGATCGTAGTAAAGCTTTAATGCAACCTTCAAGATACCAAGTGTACTCACATGTGAGATCCTGCACTCACCCTTCAACGCCAGATGCTCTATCTCGAGGAAGCAATCATATGTAAGTATTTGGTATTTTGATCTTCGATAAATCCCTAATTTATCATCTTAAATTATGTTTATTATCTCTCTAGCTTAAACAGAGCTAACTCAATAACCTTTAATTAATTCAAATTAATTATTCTAACTCTGTAAATAATAAATATTAATTAATAATTCTAATTAACGTGTCTTTGTGTTGAAAATATACATATATATATTGTGCTACTATTTTATGTATTTTCTAATCCTTAAAAATTCCATAAATAATAACATAGTGATTTTAATAATACTATGTATATTATTTATTATTTAAAATACCAAAAAAATATTAAAATAATTAAAAAGGTATTTTTGAAAATATTTGAAAAAATAATACATTGTACATATAGCTTATTTTGACTTAGATTTCTTCCTGAAAGTTGTAGAGAATTAAATTCTGCACAACTTTGATGAAGATCACTTTTATTTTAACATCATATATTATGCATTTTTTAT
This sequence comes from Ottelia alismoides, assembly GCA_037367405.1. Classification (NCBI taxonomy): domain Eukaryota; kingdom Viridiplantae; phylum Streptophyta; class Magnoliopsida; order Alismatales; family Hydrocharitaceae; genus Ottelia; species Ottelia alismoides. The sequence continues at coordinate 371,998 of JAZKJV010000247.1, read as the reverse complement.
TTATAATTTATTTTAAATTTGATTTTTCTGATTGGTCCATATGGCCCGATCATCTTCTCACACTTCACCCGACCCTCTATATTAAGGCGCCTCTATTTTAGGAACTGAGCCACTTGATCTTGTGATCAAGCCATCTGAGTCGTTGTGTAGCGCCCAATCTAGGGTCGTTGGATTTAAATCCAACAACGCTTATATCGTCTTCCTCCTCGTGCTATTGGAGCCATATGTTCACCAATTTCTAAATCGTCCACTTCTCCTAATTATATTGATCTCTTCTTCTCTTCATTTCACCGCAAGGATGAAAGATTGTACAACCACCTCCCTCGCCTACCTTCTAACTTACATTGTCGTTCTCAGCTCCGACGTGGAGCGGTGGTTAAAACCACCACCCTGCAATTGTCTAACCTCCTCTTTCATCTAATCAAAACCCCGTCTCCAACCGCTTGAGCCGGCCATCCATCATTCCATTGAGGAACCCTCTATACTTTATACCCTCCAATGATAGTGAAGAGGACGAGACGAGCGATGACATAGGGATTGACTTTGATGAGATCCACGAGAATACCTCGTGTTGCAGCCATCGCCAAGTGTTGCTTTATCTTGGTTTCCAAGCCAGGAACCTCAAGCGAAGATCCTCGGAGTTTTTGAAGCTCCAAATCAACCAAGATTCATCATCTTATTACTTCCATCTCCATGTAAGGATTATAATATTGATTTTCACGTGTTATGTCCATTTTCTTCACATCGTATCTCATCGTCCTTCACTCATTTGAATACATGTACACTATCACCATACATCCATCTTCCGCATGTAACTTCGAGTGAACCCTTACCGCTTATCCATGACCTAATCCTTGTCGACCTTTTCTTCTTCCTGCAAGGAATAAGAACCCAATTAGGGTTCTTCTCTTCCATCACCAACTAAGCCCCTTTTTCATCCCCCAAAACTTCGCCTTTGTTCATGTTTGGTTTCTAACCTTTGTAGGTGCTCATCTTCATCACTAATCAGAAGGAGACAACTAGATCCCATCTTGAGATTTCTCATTGGAGGAGCTTCACTGATTCAACCCTCCATGGACGGTCACTCCTTCCTCGACTCTCGATCTTCATCGTCAGGTTCTCAGGAAGGTCCTTGGACCTTCAACGTCCAAAGAGTAGTAGTGAGGAGCACGGAGGACTACACAGGAGCTTCTCCTGGCAGCCACCGCACGTAAAAGAACCGAAGAAAATAGCAAGCTGCAGTTACCATTGGGCATGATCCAACGGTTCTGAGGCCGCCTCGACACCATACCCAAAAGCAGTGTTTTATTACTCAAGTATGAAGAGCCACACCCGAAGTGCTCAACGCCTCCATGTGGCTCGGACCTACATGCGTTTCCGGAGTCTCCAAATCATGCACATGTCACACATGGTGTGGGAAATTTGCACGCCTTCCCTAATAACTTTCTGATATTGCAGACAAGTCCCACCGTTCTGTGTTATTTGTATTTTTACCTAGAAATTTTGTGTATTTGCTTGTATACCTCTATGAGGACCTATATGTGATGTTTTGAGTTTTTTAATTAAGTTTTTATTGCAAAATAGCCTCTGTATTATTTCCTGAATAACTTTTGATTCATGTAACCAAGTTCTATGATTTTGATCTCGTTTAAAAGATAATTTTATTATGTTTGATGTGGTGCTATTAATTATTTGATTTGATTCATTTCTCGTGTATTATAAAATAGAGAGTAAAAATTATCTTCTCAGCCTTGATATTGAGTTTGAGAATTGATCTCTTAATTGATTGTTGCTTCGCTCAGCACCTTGATGAGTTTTGAAACTTTTGAATATGATTAAGATGATTAATTAACTTATCGATACTTATTTCCTAATTAATCATTTAGCCGAGGTGTTCTTGGAGTTAGATCATTTTAGGTGATTAAAAAGATACTAGATTTAACTCAGTACTTGGAATTCTTATTTGGACCTTTAATTGGATTTATCAACTACCATTAACTCAAGGAATCAGGAGATTTTTCTGATAAATTGTGATTGTAATTGTTTTGTGCATCTTGTCATTTTGCATGCATTAGCATTATTGTGACACTTAATATATTTGCATAAAAGAATCTTTGAAAAATCATGCATAGCATTATTCACATTGTTTGATCTAGGTTCAGTGTTTGATCACTTAATTTAATATTTAACACCTAAATTAAATTAATAATTTCTTGCGTCCTTGTGTTCGATCCTGGACTTATCCTGGATAAATTAATTTGTCACTCTTCACAAAGATATCACTCGATTTTGAATAATAGTCAACTGGTTATATTACAATGAGTGATTCATAAAATAGAGAATTAGTGTTTAATCATTCTCCTTAGCGTAATCAAAATCTTGGCTCGCCGATTTAGCCTTAGGCTTTTGTCTTCCAAGATAGTTTAGAGGTCATTATGAAGGTTTTGAGTTTTCATGTTTTTGAGATGGGATTCAAGCTCCTCGTTTTCCTTCTTGGTGAGTTCAAAACTGATGGAGGAGTGTGTGAGGTTTCCCTTTTCTATTCAATGATTGTTGAATTTAGGTTTTTGATTTTTAGGTGCCCTGATTAGAAAGGGTAATGTGCTCGGATGGTTTGGGACCAAGTAGAGAGTACAAGTGCTCAGATGCTTTGGGACCAAGTGGAGAGCACAAGTTTAGAGAATGATGGATTTTCAACCAAAAGCCCTCCATTTTAAAAGATGATTTAGCCGGGTTAAGGGAGGTGGTTTGGGCGATCAGTGGTTTATGGTCGTAAATTTCTTGGGGAGATTTAAGATACTGGAGATAGAGGGTATGAGGGTCGAAAATAATACCTGATCTAACCTGGCATGTCTCCCATGGGTACTCGAAAATGGCCGTTAGTAAGATCCATTAATCCCGATCGCAAGCACTATTAGTTGAAACATTGGTTGAAACGCTGGTTGAAACAACGGTTGTGACTTTGGTCGAAACATTGCAAAAGATGGACAATTGCAATGTTTGCAAATAATTGTTGCATTTGGTCAATTGCAAAAGCAGTAGTCACAACAATTGTTTCAACGATCAAGAAAATGTTGTAAATATGAAAAAAAACCTTTGCAAGTGGGTTTTATAGCATTACATTTGACATGTTTTCTAGCAGTAGTGTAATTAGTCTTTTATTTTTCTTGTTATTTTAGAACAGTTACAAGCTGAGGAAGGCAATAAAGTGGAAAAATCTTATCTAAGCCATCGAGCTCTTTCTGCACAAACATCCATGATTTTAAGATTTGAATCTGAGCACAATATATTAAACTTCCATTTTAACTTTGTTAGCTTGCTACAAGCTATGATGTTTATCCTTGCAGTGTCCTTGGTTTATTTTGTCGTACTATTTTTTTATATATATAGGAGCAATAAGATCTAAACGTACGTAACATGACACTGGAATCTTTCGTTGTTCAAATCTTAAGTTGAACACATACCGATAAAAAGAGACAACCTTATGAATACCAAACGCATCGCAATTTTTTAATAACTTCCTATTTGACAAAGGTTATATATCCTTTAAAATTGTATCCACTAACTACTACTTTATTTTTTGGTGTGGTGCTTCCTTCACGAGAAGTTCTAAGAAACCCCAGTTTATTTAGCATTTTTAAGGTTTTAAAGTGGTTTTCCTATTTCTTGCGTGTTGGGAAGTTGATGGATATTTCCAGTGCAATACATATTTTGTGACACTTGAAAATAGTCTCACATCGAAAACTCACGAAGTGTGAGAGTAGGTTATAAGTAGTGAAGAATTCTATTTGACAAGACTCCGATTTAATTATTTTGGTGGTAATTATCAACATGCTCGAGCCCAACAAGCGATCGACAATGTTGTAAAAGTCGTTCGACTAGCTCGACTAGTACGTCCGACTAGTAAAGTCAGTAGGATGGTCGATCAAGTACTTACTAATTCTGACTGGACCCACTAGTCAACCAATTTTTGCTTGGAGATGCCATTTTTTTCTTTTATTAAAAGCAAACTTATCTAATACGCTTAATGTTTTATTTAAATTCAACTACTTATTATTTCATCACGATAATATAAAAAAGTATACTAATATACGTAAATGTATACAAATATATGTATAAAAATGATATACATATATATATAAATAATTCAACGCTGATTAAAGCACGACTAAATCCGACTGCCGATTAATCCTTAGTCAGTGACCCCACCGACCGGGTACCGACTACCAACTTTTGCAAGATTGGCTATCGAAGCCAACTTTCCTTGATAGCAATATGAGTATCTAAGCATGCGACGTTACAAACGATATCCAAGCGAGGATCTCTTTGACAGTGAAAAAAGACTATCCGAGAGGTGGAGTCACCCCTATAAAGAGATATGAGAAAGGTTATCGGGAGTGCATATTCATGGCCACTATTATTGAGAATAAGTGGTGAATTATGTCTCAATGAGTACTATGAATACAATTGGGGACCTGAACCCAACTAGTGGATGATAATAGTCTATTGACGAATCTTCACAAAGTCATGGCCAACTCTTACCAAATACGGTCAGAGAGAGAGAGAACCCAAAATTTATGCAAAATTTCTCCCCGTCAAGGATGGATTATGTAACACCCGTAATTTATAATTAGATATAAAAAGAGAGAGTTAAATAATAAAATAGGTGGCCAACATGATGGGACCTACAAGTAAGGGTTGAATCTAAAAAAAAATTAGAAGGGTGTGTATGTAAAATCTATGAGCTATTGTTGGGAAGCCTTCAAAATGGTAGAGATGACCCAACTTACTCCCTTCACATTTGCTAAAAATAGATTAAGGCTCGTTCAGAACTTCCATCGCAAGTTACCAAACAAGAGAGATAAGAAGAGAGAGGGAGAGTGAATAGAGATGGAGAGAATGAACGAGTGTGTGTGTGAATAACGATGGAGAGAGTGAAAGAGAGAAATATATAGAGAGAGAAGAGAGAAGAGAGAAGGGAGTGAACAAGAAGAGAGAGGGAGGAAGAAGTCGAGATGACTCGCTGAGCGTCATTTCCGGATCTAGCAACGACGACTCTCTTTGCCGATATCGAATTTTTATATGGCGGAATCTGAGGCGCATGCAGTGAGCATCAGCGATGATCTTTCTGTCGTCGACATTAAATTTGACCCGGCAAGATTAAAGGCACATCAATATGGTCTGCGACGATCTGGATCCGCGTAATCAAATCGTCTTCATGTTCCATGATCGAGGTATGTGTCGAACATGTAGGATTCGAAACTATTGATATTATATCACATATGAATATTTCTTGAGTGCTTAAATATTAGTATCGTTTAACGATGCTCTATGTCATTATTTAATCGTAGGGTATTTTGTTAGAATTGATACACTTAATCGGGACTCAATGTTTACGATATAAACAAATCGATTCAAGTATATTGACTTCATAGTAGGATATACGCAATTTATAAATTGATGTATGATGACAAGTTAAATAATAGATGCAGATTTTCTAGTTCATATATGTCACATGGATTCTTGACAGTACGACTTAAGAGAAATTCCTATGTCGGGTATATATATTAGCAATTTACGTGGTGATCATAACAAAGGCTAAAATATACTGTAGATGGTTTACTCTTAATGGGTGTACTTTTGGAGAACTACACACAAGCGAATACTAGTATGACATTAGTGATTATGGAGAAATAGAATTAAAGTTATTTTGAGACGTACGTGTCAATTCTAGATTAAAAAAAAGAGTACTGAATTTGAAATAAACCAATAAACGTGTGATATATGCAATGGCTATGAACTTATTTTAGCTATTATGACTTTGTACGTTTAATTTGATAAAAACGGACAAATGAAGATAAATAATAGCCAATATGAAACTTCCAATTATATTATCGTGATTGCCCTCTACATTTAGTTCAACTCCAATAAGAATTTAGCACAATATGTTACGGTTAACCTGGCTGGGTGATTTTCTCAACAATTTATCAAGAAAACATAAAAAGGTAAATAGAAGTTAGAGGTCATTGATCCCACCATTAGGATTCGAGGAATTATAGTCACCAAGATGGCTTGATGAGAATGTGACAAATTAGCAATGACTCTAGATATATTGTGCTAGAATAAATAGGGAAAGAAAAGAGAGACAAAGGAATAATTGATTGTGCATTGTGTTTTATCAAATAGAAGTATGGTTATTTAAGGGTACATGGAGTCATTAACATGGTGCGATCAATGTAACACAGTTCTTGAAATTAACGATGTGTTAGATATTGTTTGAGGATTATCCATTATCATGAGATGGTCATACAGTAGGAAACCGTACCTTGGACCTCAATGACCTGTTACAAAGTAGGCATATAAAATATGTAATGCAAACATAAGAATTGATTGTTGATAGTATCAATCGATGGTATTTAGTTTAGTTGTATAAACGGTTGAGTATCTACTTATTAATTATGCAATTAGAAACTCTTGTCTTATAATGCATGAGTGAGTGTTAAAGCTAAGATATTGAGATTAATTCGAAATAAGAATAGTTTGTTCCAAGAGTACGAACGAGATTGATTGATATAAAGGAACGATGGTGTGCATGTGTGTTAGCTATAAATTCTGTGAAATGAAAACCTATATGGTAAGTTGAACCAAAAGGTTACACGAACCACTATTGTATGAAAAAGGAAAAATTATTTAAAGAATTGAAACGTTCTCAAAGAATAATGGCACTTAAAGGTAGGCGAAGCTAAGTGCTACACCTAAGGTGGGAGCCACCTCTAGAGTTCGTTTACCGAGAGCTTAAAGGGCAACACCTTCCGGGGGTGTCAGGTTCAGTGGAACCTAGTGGAAAGTCCACATATTGACTCAGCGCTGATGTCATCATGTTCAATGTAATGATTGAGTGACCGCTTGTGCCAGCGGTAAAAGCCACCAAAGCCACCCAATAAATTATGAGATAAGACAAATATGCAATGAATAAGCTAAGTGCTTATGTGGAAGCCAAGTGCTTATGTGAATTGTTAAGTGAACATGTGCATTTATGTGAAATGCTAAGTGTATATGTGTAAATATGTGAAATGTTAAGTGTATATGTGCATTTATGTGAAATGCTAAGTGTATATGTGTAAATATGTGAAATGATAAGTGTATATGTGCGATTACATGAAATGCTTAAGTATATATATAATTATGTTATTGCTATGGGCATATGTGCAAATATGATTAACCTTAAGGGTATATGTGGAAAGTATGGTAGGCATTGCATGAATATAAAAAGAATACCCTTTGTATGCATAATTATGTTTATGAGTGATTCATATGATGCTATTGAATGACAACCGTCAAATGTTATATTCACTATCATAAGAGTATTTTGGAATGAATATGCCATGACACAACTTTTGTGTATGATACGTTCTATGAGAAAGTATATAATCATGATGATGGAAATGAGAACAAAGCAAACCTCATTGTTAGGATGAAGTAAGGGCTTATATGTGATAATTCATAGCGATAGGTGTATGGGTGCAACTTATAATTTCATATATGTAATCATCTTTATGTAATTATTGATTTGGTGAATTTGACAAGAGAAATAGTGAAATCCATGCATATCATGGTATGATTAAGATCGTATTCAAGGATTGTATTCATGAATACTGCATGTTATGTAGATTATTTCATATTGGGGAACATAGAAAATTGATAAGGATCCATTGTGGAAAATATTTATCCAGCTAATTATCTGTGCATGGAGTTATTTGTAATAGCATAAGGAGACTTGATTTTTCGCTAGCTGGCTTGACCTTTTCTCGACACATACTGAGCGTTAAGCTCATACCATGTATTTTTGTGTTTTTATTGCAGGTCAATGTGGAAAGAAATTTAGTGGCAGTTTAGAGACTTGTTGCGAGGTCTGAATGAAGGATATCATTATGCCCACTGGAACGAAAGATCTTGGATATGTATTAGAGATGTGCTCTTTTATAGATAAGAAAAATATTAGATGGTTCATGACTGTTATTTGTGATATCATTGTTGATCGGGAGTAACACTCGGATCCGACGTGGTAATTAATATGCTTCCACTGTCACCGAGGATCCGGGCTGTTAGAGATTATGTGGAGCAGTTGCGGGATTATCTTGGTAATTCCTCACCTACGAGATTATATTTCATTCGGTTCAACTCAAACTAACGAGCGTTTCCACCACAGTTACCTTGCTGTTAAAATATCTGATCGAGGAAAATACTGGCTGACCACGAGGAAATAGTATGTGGCGGCAACAAGATTCAAACAATCTTTTGACCGGTCAGCAGTGGGGAAGTGGAAGTAAGGCAAAGGTTTTCCGTTGAACAGCCAATGGAGCAGCCAAGAAGCTTGGACTACAATTTCCCTGCACTTTACCTGTCTCTGGTGCCCACTTTTAGTATATATAGAGAGAGACACACACATATCCCTGCAGTCCAAAGCACCAACACATAGGGGTGTTCAGAAATTACAGGTCAACCGGGTATCCGGCCCATCCAAACTAATCTGACTCTAAGTTTATCAGACAAGAGAGGGGGTGTCGGGATTGAGTCAAAAGAAGAAGTGAGCGAGCTTATTATGTAGAAAGAAATATATATATAACAATCGGGAAACCTCGACGCGAGTCTCAAGAGAGATGCTGCACTGCATTGAAGAAAAACAAGTACTACATCTAGGGGTCCTCTTTCACCTCTCGATCAGGAAGTGGAAAAGCTGTCTCAGAAAAGAGTTCGACATAAATTCATATCTATATCTAGGGGAGGTTGAGGTGAGTTCTTCCTTTTCATCTGAGCCGATAGGATCTGACTCATTTCCTACTCTAGTACGTATAGAGTTTGCAGGGTAATCGAATACATCCTACTCTAGTACCATACTCCTACTCAGATCTGACTCATATAATCTCATGTTGTCTCGGGTTGTCTCCCGCGCCTTATTAGGCCGGGGACGTCAACTTTTTGGCATCCCACTGCTTTTATACTCGAAGAGCTTAGCCCCTTTTTTTCTTTTTGACTTAGTACCCGTGAAATTTATTTAGGTCGAGTACCCGTACACATCAGAGCCGATCAAAGCATATGACCCGCTGGAAATACCCAATGAAATTCACGGTTCCCGGTTGGGTTCCTTCCATTACTCCACACGGGTCACGCCAAGCTGAAGACAAGGCAAATGTGCATACTTGAAGATCCGAGTTGATTGTTTAAGTTGTGTAGATTATGGGCACCTATTTAATATATTAATTATACTTTTACTCATACTTTTACTTGAGAAAAAGAACTTTGTAAAAATTTCACACCTAAGCCTTCTACGTAATTTGCAGCCTCAACGTGTAACATTGAAGGAAGAGGATCCTCCGCTGTAGAGGGTATTGCAGCAGAGGTGCTGTAAACCTCAATATTTTTTTGTGATTTATATTCTAAAATTCAACCTTATAGATTGAATCTTAAGTTAATGCTCTACATAACGTCCAAATTTCGCTTAAATCTGGCATTATTTGCTATTTTATCTTAATAGTTCAAGATTCAGATCTTTTTTAAATGGAGTTCAAGTTGCTTAGATCTTGACTGATTATTTGACCATTAAGATAAAATAGCAAATAATATCATATTTAAGCGAATTTTGGAGGATATGTAGAGCATTAACCTAAGATTCAATCTATAAGGTTGCATTTTAGAATATAAATCAGAAAAAAATATTGAGGTTTACAGCACCTGTGCTGCGATATCCTCTACAGCAGAGGATCCTCTTCTAATATTGAATGTGTCTGCTAAAGAGAATTAATAATCATGTACATGTATGTTTACAGTATTATTTTAAACCCCAGCACCCTTCGATTTTACTTCGGGCCACCAGTAAATTCACATTCGAGATCTTCAATCTTTGACATTAATATTTTATGGAGTGCACAAAAGAGACGGGTCAAATTCGGAGGAGGTTAGTATTACACAACGGTCAATTGCGTAGGGATGCAAAATGGATACGATGTAACCAAATATATGCTTACCATATATAAAAAATTACCATATACGAATATCCGTATCCGAATATTAATCGAATACAAATCCAATAAGCATATGGATTGTAAAAAGTTTCTGAATATCGATACGGATATGGTATGACTTGAATATCCGGATCCGGATGTCCTAACACAACATTTAATATTATTTTATATATTAGTTACTATAATAAAATCCATAGCCTCACATTATTAAATTAGTATTATATAGTATATAATACAATATATTAATGACAATAATAAACTTTCGTTCGTTTCAAGTTGGGCACGAACGAAAGTTATGGAATCATTTTACTTCCGGTCAAGAATGCAAGTCACCTCTACGCTCCATTTTATCATGATGCAAGTTATTTATATTTCATTATCATTTTTTAAAATCTATATGCATTTAAAAATTCAAATCGTATTCTTATGTTGTCTTTATTTGATCATATCCGGATTTGATTTTTATTAGATTTGTACTTGGATTCATTCTTTATTCAATCCATATTTGGATTTGCTCTTTATTTGATCCATAGTTGGGTCGATTCTTTATTTGATCTGTATTCGGATTCAATAAAATTCAGATCAAATTTGTATCTGCGTTTTTAAGGATATGATTTTCTTAATGCATATCTATATCCGTGAAGAAGAATATAGCATGTGGGGAGAAAGCCCCAATGTAGACGAGGAATCCTGATTGTGCTTATTGCATAGTTATTCCATCTAATTCACGCACTTCTATGTTTATCACTGAACTCTTTGTACGGAAATATCCATGTATAATTAATTAATTGTGTAAATTTCTTTTTATTAACGTGAGAATATATTATTTGTGAATTAATGTCTATGTTAATGTTTTCCTTCGAGGTGATATTCTACGGGTACCCGCGGGTACCTTGATCCATTTATATAATCCGAGTATCCATTAGATGCGGGTACCCATGACAACGAGTCGGGTCGACCCACGACCCGATAATAATGGGTCGGAATGGGTCGGATCCCCTACCCGTGAACACCCTTACCAACACACCCCGACCTTAAACTCTCAGCTGCCACCTTCACCCTCCATCTCCAACAGCCTCATCTACTACAGACATGGCTTCACCCATAGTCTTCACCGTCCGAAGGCGCGAGCCCGAGCTGGTTCGACCGGCTGAGCCCACCCCGCATGAGCTCAAGCCCCTCTCTGACATCGACGACCAGGAGAGCCTCCGCTTCCAGATTCCCGTCATCCAATTCTACCGCCACCACCCTTCGCTCCCGACCCTCGACCCCGTCTCCGTCATCCGAGAAGCCCTGTCTAAGGCCCTCGTCCACTACTACCCCTTCGCTGGCCGTCTTAGAGAAGGCCCTCAACGCAAACTATACGTGGACTGCACCGCGGAGGGCGTCCTCTTCATAGAGGCCGATGCCGATGTCAGCCTCGACCAATTCGGGGACGCCCTTCAGCCCCCATTCCCGTGCTTCGAAGAGCTCCTCTTCGACGTGGAGGGCTCCGGTGGAATAGTCAACTCACCACTGCTACTCATACAGGTCACCCGCCTCCTCTGCGGCGGCTTCATATTTGCACTCAGGGCTAACCATGCCATGTGCGATGCATCCGGTCTGGTCCTGTTCATGTCCGCCGTCGGGGAGATGGCCCGCGGAGCGGCAAATCCTTCCGTCATGCCTACGTGGCAGAGGGACCTCCTCAACGCCAGGAATCCCCCACGTCCAACGTGCGCGCACCGGGAATACGACGTGGTGCCCGACCTCAAGAACACGCTGATCCCGCTGGATGACATGGCGGAACGCTCCTTCTTCTTCGGGCCCCGAGTGATGGCGGCGCTCAGGAAGCGCGTCCCTCCGCACCTCCAGAAGAGCTCCACCTTTGAGATCATTACGGCGTGCTTATGGAAATGCCGCACGGTGGCCATCGCACCCAACCCGGAAGAGGAGGTGCGTGTCATCTGCATCGTGAACGCGAGAACCAAGTTAGTGCCGCAGCTCCCCGCTGGTTACTACGGGAATGCCTTCGCCTTCCCGGTGGCCCTGACGACGGCAGGGAAGCTCTGTGCCAATCCTTTGGGGTACGCGCTGGAGCTGGTGAAGAGGGCCAAGTCGGAGGTAGACGACGAGTACATGCGATCCCTGGCGGATCTCATGGTCATCCGAGACAGACCACACTTGGCGGTGGTAAGGACTTACCTCGTGTCCGACGTCACACGTGCGGGATTCGGCGGCGTCGACTTCGGCTGGGGGGCGCCGGTTTACGGTGGACCTGCCAAGGGAGGGGTGGTCCCTGGAGTGGCCAGCTTCTACATACCCTTCAAGAACAAATCTACCAGGGAGGAGGGGATAGTGGTGCTTGTGTGCTTGCCCGCCCAAGCGATGGACAAGTTCGTGGCGGAGGTTGGTAAGCTCGTCGGGGAAGATCCACAAGGAGACCTCGGACTCGCCGACCGTCGCTCCTCTCGCTTCCACGTCGTCTCCGCGCTTTGACCTACAAACCATTATAAAGATGGTTCCAGATATATGTCACAGATTCTCATATCCTGTTATCGATTCCTATGTATGGTGTCGAATAGGTAAAAATAAACTTTGAATAAGCTGAAGCTCTATCTCATCGTTTGAATGTTGAGAACAATGTCGTGTCTTCTGGTAAAAATTGATGCAAAAAAAAACGAGGGGGTCACACGTACCATAATATAGATATTTTCCATTTCAATCAGTTCGATATTTTTAGAATATAGCTGTAGTGGTTGAGTTGTATGTGTAGTGATGGAAGGTCTATTGTACAAATATGTACGTAGATGCCTTGTTAGGTGTCCCTGTCTGAGTGGTCTATTCCACCATTAAGTTGTAAAGTTGCTATTTTTTAGCTTTGCTTCAAGTTCATGTTACATGTGCAGAGAGTGAGCTTGAGAGAACTATATTTCCCTCCGATATTTGTGGTATCAGAGCAGGTTATGATTGCTCGAGCCTATTCGAAGGTGTGGTGGAGATCAAATTCCGTCGTGTTAGGTGCATCCAAGCTGTGACGAAATCAGATCTTCTTCGTTGAGTAAAGAAGGTCATTTCAAATCGGATTTGCAATGTCCGGTGGCAGTGGTGAATTTGAATACCATTAATCTATCGCACGCATTTGTTCCTATTTTAATGAGGAAATTACGAGTTTTGATATATTAAGATGAAGACATTATTTATATCTCAAGATCTTTGGCATCTTGTTGAGAATGATTTTATAAATAAAAATAAAGTACAAAGGCTACCAAAAAGGCAACGACTAAACAGAAAGAGTTACGAAAGAAAGATTCAAAGGCGTTATTTGTTTTTCAGCAAATTATGACGGAAAATATATATATTTCATCAAATTGCAGCAACCACCGGTTCTCATGAAGCCTGGAGTATTTTGAAGGAAGCATATCACGTGGATAATAAGGTAACTACGGTAAAACTTCAAACTTTCCGTACGAAACCTTATCGATGGATGAGTGAGTTTGGACAATATTTTTTACAAGAATCTCCACTATTGCAAATCAAATGAAAATATTTGGGGAGAACATTGATGATAAAACAATAGTAGAAAAAATCTTGCGTATTTGCCTCGAAAATTTGATCACGTGGTTACCTCTATTGTAGAATCTAATTATATGGATGATTATTCTATTAATGAGCTAATGGGTTCCCTTTTAACACATGAAGCTAGATTAAACAGACACTTTGAGAAAAATATCAAACAAGTGTTTCAGGCTAAAGCATATATTTTTTGGCAAGCAGAAAGGTGGAAAAATAACCTCAAGATCCAAGCATGCAAATAGAGGCAGAGGTAGAAGTAGAGGAGGATGCCGAGGTCACGAATATGGCCGTGGGAGAGTTATGGTTAGAATATGAACAAAACTCATATACGAGTACAAAATGCTATTTTAGCAAAAGATAGAATATATAAAACGTATTGTTGGGAAAAAGCAAAAGGGCAAACTACTTTTGTTGAAAAAATGAAGAGGCTAACTTATTTCTTGCTCATGTAATCGTAAAGGAAAATTCCGTTAATATCTTGTATCTATATAGTGATTGCAGTAATCATATGACAGGGAAAAGACATCTATTTTAAAATTTAGATTAATCGATAAAGTTATAAGTATGATTAGGTGACGACAAATGTGTGCAATTGAAGGTAAGAGAACAATTATTGTTAATACTAAATCATGTATGGAAAGAATGATTTCTAATGTTTATTATATACATGGCTTAGCACATAGCTTGCTCAATGTTGGTCAGGTAATCAACAAATGTTACACGGTCTTATTTCATACCAATAGTTGTGAAATTTGTAGTAAAACATTAGATAGAGTCTGTATTGAAATTCACATGGCTAAAAATAAATTCTTTCCACTTGATATTTCATGTTTTAGTGGCTATGCATTAATTACTTATGTGAAACAAGAAACATGGATTTGGTATCTAAGATATGGGTATTGTAATTTCAATGGATTGAAACTGATAAATGATAAAGGCAGGGTGCATGGGTTGCATAAATTTCATATGGCAATGACGTATGTGAAGGTTGTGTATATGGAAAACAACATCGTCAATCTTTTCCTTTTGGAAAATCATGAAGAGCTAATAAGCATCTTGAGTTAGTGCTTGTAGATATATGTGGGTTGATGAGAACTCCGTATTTGAATGGGAGAATATATTTTTTGCTATTTACAGATGATTTTACACGCATGAGCTGGGTATTCTTCCTTACAGAGAAATCAGAGGCTTTCAAAATATTTACCAAATTCAATATTTTTGCAAAAAAAAGAGAAAGTGGATATGTGCTGAAATGTTTGCGAACAGATCATGGGTGAGAGTTTTTACCGAATGTTTTTTATAATTTTTGCAAGTAGAATGGAGTTCACAGACAGCTTATGTGATACCTACGGATCCGGATTACATATTTACACATCACTCACAATAGTGACAAAGAAGCGGCAAAGGAAGGCATAACTCATGCTAAGTATAAAAGTGAAAAGAATCTATACAACCATGACTCAAAGAATAACGAATGAAAAGAATAGAAATCGGTGATCCTCCCTATACTTAGGACCAAATAATCCTAAGTATAGAGACTGTACAAGCGATGAAAACTGAGGAAAATAATGTACAAACTCAAGGACTCGACCTGTCCTCCCCTCTACTTAGGGTAAATGATCCCTAAGTATAAAAAAATAATATCAACAAGTTGAAAGACAAGCAAGGGAAAAGAAGAAATTAAAAGAAATTAAAATGCGAAAGAAGAATGAACTGAACGGCATCACTCTCCCTTTACTTAGGGCCCGTTCGATAGGAGAATAAGTAGGAATAAGGATGGAGAATAAGGGGAATAAGGGTCTATTCTCCGTTCGGCTGGAGTATAGGAATAAGGAGAATAAGCTGGAATAAGGGTTATTCTCTGTTTGGTTGGGTATTGGGGGTTAAGGAATATTAAAGCTGTTGGTTGTTATTTGAAGTGGTGAGATATAATAACGTCTCACTATAGGTGGCATATACTTGTCAATAACAAGCCGATATGTGTTGAAAAATAAAATTTAAAAGGTTTAATAGAATGAAGTAAATTGCTTATTACATTATTACATGCTTATCATAGAATGGTTCATCTTCAACGATATTTGTAGAGGATGATCCGAGTGTCGTACGAGTGAACTATCGTTGAATCTCGTACTGACTCTGCAGTTGTTGTTAAGTCCGATTCATTGACCTTATATCCACTTGAAATCTGCACCAATTACATGATTTAGTAGTCAATGATATTGTGATCCATAATTACTATGTAGATTGAATTAATGAAAGGTGTTTACCCTGTTATATCAAATGTACTGCGAACCATCGTCGATGTCGTGATGGCGCCGGAAGCAGTTGAAATAAGGAAGAAGGAAGTAGACCTGATAATATGGAAACTACAACAGCAGAAAATAACAAAGACATTATGTATTTGATTTCCTGAATTTCCACATCGAAAATAACAATGACAGTGACGTCGGTTAAGCCACACCACTACTGTGGCTGCTCAGCCATGATCAACACCGCATCATTAAATCTTAATTTATAACGGTGGAATCATCATAGGGACGTTGCATAAATTTAAGATGTACGTGGGTAAGAAATCATGATTGAAATCCATCAAAGGCGTTCGGCGTACAGTACTGCACGATGCAATTTGGAGATCACCTGAACGTATTACGAAATAATCGGTGGAGGTGGAACAATGGTAAGAAAAGATACACGTAATTGAAACAAAATCAACGCTGCGCATTCTCCCACATGGTCGTTGCCAAAGCATCACGTAACAACTCTCCAGCTCAGATCTCCTGTTCTGAAACCCTCACGTCGCTACCTGCGGCAGTGTTGTCAAATTCTTCATCATTCGGACTGGGCTCTACAGACGATCCACTTTGTGCTGATTCAAGAGGGAATGTATTGGATATCTGATCCTCGCCCTGGACATCACGGATGAAATTGTTGATGATGCAACACGCCATGACAACCAAAACTTACTTCTCAAAGCTGTAGAACGGTCGCTCAGGGTTTTCTGAAACAGGGTTTCTTGTTGGTCGCCACGGCGACTACGTCTCCTCCTTGTGTGAGACATATTTTAGACCCGTGAAAAATCTTCTTCAATAGTACAATCGTATTCACGCCTCAACACAGAAGTCAATCTTGAGATTCTTTTCAATGAGAATGTTTCTTGCCATTTCCACCACCGTTCATTCTTCCTTTCGGCGATGTCATTGTGTTCTGGAGTTTTTCTCACTGTAAGTTGTGACGCTTACAGATCTTGGTTATCTATTTACACAACACTCACAATATTATATTCATTATCGATCACATTAGGTTACAAAAAATGAATGACAGAAATTTTTCCATGTTTTTGATGACATGCACACTAATGTAAACACTCACATAACTAACAAGTATGTTACCATGTTTACATTTGCATTAATTTTCATATAAAAGTGGCTTGCAAACTTACCGTAATAATCTTTTCTTAAAAATTACATGTATGGCAACATAGGGGATTTAGAATGTACCTTTGGATCTTCAAAATTTGGAGATCCAAGCTTGCATGCAGAATAATCTCCAGGACAACAGCATGCAACAACATGGGGGGCTTCCATGGAATTTTGGATAGCATCAACAGTATAGCTGCAATTTGGGCTGGAAGAGCAGCTCTTGAGCTGCATGTTATCAGCTCGAGTTGAAGGAGTTGGCTGCAGCTTGCAGCAAGGGGCTTTGGCTTGCTGGAGAGGAGCGGCTATTGCTGCTCACCTGCATTACAGTAGTGCAGCAATTAGACGCTGAGCTTCCGTAGTTACTTTCGATGGTACACATGTTATAGCTTTTGTACATGATAGTGTAATTTCTTTTCTTTCTCTTATATATTTTGGAATACATGTACAAATTTTCAGTTTCTTTTGTTACATGTAAGTATATAAAAATTAACTCAAATGTGAATTTGATGACAATTGTTATTCTATGGCTTTTTATTAAAAATGTGAATATCATTCAAAATACGAAAAATTTTCCTCACTTTTTGTAATCTAATGCGATCGATAACGAACATCATATTGTGAGTGATTTGTAAACATGTAATCTGGATCCGCAGGTATCACATAAGTTGTCTGTGAACATCATTCTACTTGCAAAAAGTATAAAAAACACTCGATAAAAACCCTCCCCCGCGATCTGTTCGTAAACATTTCAGCACGTACCCACTTTCTTTTTTTGCAAAAATCTTGAATTTGGTAAATCTTTTGAAAGCCTATGATGTCTTTGTAAGGAAGAATACCCAGCTCATGTGTGTAAGATCATCTGTAACTAGTAAAAAAATATCTTCTCCCATTCAAATACGGAGTTCTCATTAGTCCACATATATCTACAAGCACTAATTCAAGACGCTTATTTGCTCTTCATGATTTCCAACAGGTAAAGATTGATGATGTTGTTTTCCATATACACAACCTTCACATACGTATTGCCATATGAAATTTAAGCAACCCATGCACCATGCCTTTATCATTTATCAGTTTCAAGCCATTGAAATTCCACTACCCATATCTTAGATACCAAATCCATGATTCATCTTTCACACAAGCAATTAATGCATAGCCATTAAAACATGAAATATCAAGTGGAGATATTTTATTTTTAGCCATGTGAATTTCAATACAGACTCTATCTGATGTTGTACTACAAATTTCACAACTATTGGTATCAAATAAGATTGTGTAACATTTGTTGATTAACTGACCAACAATGAGCAAGCTATGTGCTAAGCCATGTATATAATAAACAATAGAAATCATTCTTTCCATACATGATTTAGTATTAACAACAATTGTTCTCTTACCTTCAATTGCACACATTTGTCGTCACCCAAGCATACTTATAACTTTATCGATTCATCTAATTTTTAAAATAGATGTCTTCTTCCTGACATATGACTATTGCAACCACTATCTAGATACCAGATATTAATGGAATTTTCCTTTACGATTACATGAGCAAGAAAGTTTCCTTCATCTTCATTTTTTCAAATAAATTAGTTTGCCCTTTTGCTTTTTCCCAACAATATGCTTTATATACTCTATCTTTTGCAAAAATAGCATTCTGTACTCGTATATGAGTTTTGTCCATATTCTAACCTTTGGTGGTTGAAATTAGCTCTCCCATGGCCACATTCATGACCTCGTCATCCGCCTCTACTTCTACCTCTGTCTCTATTTGCATGCTTAGATCCTGAGGTTATTTTACCACCTTTCTGCTTGCCAAAAATATATGCTTTAGCCTGAAATACTTGCTTGATATTTTTCTCAAAGTGTCTATTTAATCTAGCGTCATGTGTTAGAAGGGAATCCATTAGCTCATTAATAGAATAATCATCCATATCTTTAGATTCTTCAATAGCGGTAATCACATGATCAAACTTTCGAGGCAAACTACGTAAGATTTTTCTACTATTGTTTTATCATCAATGTCCTCCCCAAATAATTTCAGATGAGTTGCAATAGTGGAGACTCTTATGAAAAATATTGTACATACTCACTATCATCCATCAGTAAGGTTTCAAATTCTCTACGGAAAGTTTGAAGTTTTATCGTAGCTACCTTACTATCCATGTGATATGCTTCCTTCAAAATACTCCAGGCTTCATGAGAATTGGTGGTTGCTGCAATTCGATGAAATATATTGTTGATGACACGAATTTCGATGCAACTAAGATGGAAAAATTAATTCACAAATTTGTGTCGTTGTTCTCAACCGCACGATTCGGTCAACGAGAAAAATATTTATTTAAACCACTCAATAAAAGATCAATCAAGAAAACAAATGTAAGCGGCTTTCGCTATTCTTTTTACCTGGTATAGCGATCAGGGTCGAACACAAGGAGCACGATTTAAAAACTATGTAGTCAGATTTCAGAAATAATTTTTAGTGGTTTTTATTTTTATGTTTTTTTTATTTTTCGAATAAGGCACAATATGCACAAGTGATAAAACACACACAACACTCTTTTTGTATTTTTAAAAATAGTCAAAAATATACAGAAAAGTCCAAAGAAAATGCTTTTGGGTTATATATATATTAAAATATTTTCGGCAATTTTTTCACAATTTTCTGATGTTTTTGTAATTTTATAAAAATGAGGCAATGCAAAACAAAGAGACTATTCACAGCCAGGAGTATTTTTCAATTTTAAAATTCTTTAAATATTCAAAAATCCTATAGATTATTTTTAAGAGAAACTACAAAACCATATCTACAATCAGAAACCGAAATCACTATTTTTGAATTTTTCTAGATTTTTCTACAATTTTTATAAGATTTTTCGTATTTTGCAGTTTTTTGGAGTTTTATAAATGGAAAATACACAAAATTTGGATAGAAATTAAAATAAATCAAAAGGCATCTACAGTAATTTTTTGGAGTTTTTAGGTGAGCTTTCGAATTTTTATGAATTTTCAAATCTGGACAAGCAAAAAGACATTGTTTTTGATTTTTTAAATATATCAAATCAACTCAAAATGCTATGAAAATTTTATACAATGACAAGAACTATAGCATGAACATATGAGAATTTTCTCCAAATTTTTAGAGCGATGCAAGCATTTATTTCATCACAAAGATCAAACAAGCTAAGTTCTGAAAACACAAGGACTTAGTTGCAAATAGTTAAAGTTTTAGCATGAAATAAAAGCAGAATTAAAAGAAGGAAAGGATCTTGCAATTTACCCACTAAAAGCATGCACAGCACATGCTTCCTTGAGCTCAAAGGTGTATCTGCAATTTCGAAAACACTCCAGGGACTTGGATACAATTTATCCCCTTTTTAATTAACCCTCCCTCTAGGGTTTCTTGTTCTGCTATTCTCGTCAAAGGAGGGAAAGACCAAGGCCGCCGCATACCTCAAGAGGAGTAGGAGGGCCGGCGCTTGGTGGCGGATCGGGGCGGGCGGTGGACGCGGGCGGCGCGCTGCCGCACGGGCGCACGCGGGGGGAGCACGCGCAGGGCGGAAGGTCACGCTAGGAGGTCGAGGCCGCGTGGGCCACGGGAACGGTGGTGCTTGGGCTGCTGCTACGGCGGTGGAGGGGCCATGTGAGCTGCGGATCTGGAAGAGAGGGTGGCGCGGCCTGGAGCGGAGCGGTGGCGCCGCCCGCTCGAGGGCGGAGGAGCAGGAGGGTCCCGCGCAGGGCCGCGCAAGGGGCGCCTGGGGGGGCGGTTGCAGTGGGAGGGGCCGCGCTCGGTTGTCGCGCGGGCGTCGGTGGTCGAAGGGGAGGTGGCCGGGAGGAGCGGGCGCGGGGGTGACGACCTGCGCCTGTTCAGATTTTTTTATTTTTTTTGTTTTTAATTTTTTTTATTTTCAACCTGCAGGAAAAGGTTATAGAAATATATATATATTTGTTTTTTTAAATCAAGAAATAAAAATAGAAGCAAAAGGAGAGATCTTTTTTTTAGTTTTTTTTATTATAATATGAACCTGCAAAACAAGAGGTTAGAAAAAGAGATGTTTTTTTTATTTTTCCGCAAAACAAATTGTTGAAAGATGAATACAAATATATGGATTTTTTTATTTTTGTTCTTTATTCCTGCAAAACAACAGTTAGAGAGAAAAGAAAAAAATTTTTTTTTATTATTCCTGCAAAAAGTAATTGCGAGATTAACAGGAAAAATAGTTTTATGTTTTTTTATCCACAAAAATGGGAACGGCGAATGGGTCGGATCTTAGCGATACTGGAGGATAGATCCGTAGCTCCGGTCACCGTGCGTGACCGGAGATGGAAGGTTGCACGAGTTAGAAAATGAAATGCAGAGATCGGAAAAGGAGATGGAAAATCGGTCTCGAGGCGGAAAAGTGTGATGGAATTTTTATGATCTAAATTCTAAGACCTAATCACTACACCTACGCTAAAATTAAAACTACGATTTATTTAGGAAAAATAACGAGAAATAAAAGTGGAAAATATTCACATATATGGAAAGTGTCTATTGGGTGAATTAATAAAATAATTAAATTAATAAATTAATTTAATAATTAATTACGAAATTCGGAATAAATAAATTAATTAAATTAATAAATTAATTCAAAATCAATTAGCCACCTTAATGGTGGCCATATATGGTGTAGAATAAAATCATATATACAAGGCAAGTTATTAAACCAAATAAATTCAAATAAATCCACTAAATTAAATAATTACATATGAATTTCGTAATTAAATAAATTAAATTAATTAATGTGAGATGATTAATTTTTTTGGTGATTTTTATTTAAGGAAGTTAAATGTATACATATATTATACACATATAATACAATATACATAGGTACAAATAAGGAAATATTTTTATAAAAAAATTTTAAATTTTTAAATTTTTATTTTTTTTATTTTTTAATGAAATCAATATTTACAAATATATACATTATAAAAATAAATATGAATAAAATATATACAACAAGTATATGGGAAAACTGCACAAAACACCCTAGAAAACCGATTTTTTAACTGTAACTCCAAAAATATGAAATCACAGCCATTTAAAAGATAATTTAATTTAGAGTATGATGGAAGTGATTTAGGTTTGATTTGAGCTCGTATGGAACCGGAATTGATGTTTCAATTATTTCTTTGCGGCTTTATCTAGGTGTGATTATTTGCACTATGTACATTATTTTATTTTACACTTATTTTTATTATTTACAACGTATTTTTATTTACAAGTTTTATTTACAAAAATAATTATTTTGAAGTTCAAATTATGTACAAATAAAATAACACAAGTTTTATACAAATATACAAGGGATTTATGTACAAATTATTTTTGGGTTTTTAACATAAGACCTTATCTCCCCCTACTTTATTCATGGTCGATCAGTCTTGACCTTCTCTCGGGGTTAGGGTCAGTCTGCATTTATTGCATAAATACATCCTTTATTTTTCTTTTCTTTTTCTTTTCTTCTTTATTCTTTTATTTATGTACAAAAAGTGTTAAAAATGCAATTTTAACAAATGCATGCGAAATGGTAAAATTATGAAATTAATGGGTATTTACAGGTATTTGACTAAGGAAATGATGATAAAATAAAAGAATAAAGGCGATGAATCGTGAATTCATCATTCCCCTATACTTTACCTTTGCTAGTCCCTTAGCAAACACTTATTTGAAAAATAAGTGAAAATGAAAATAAAGAAAAGAAAAAGGAATGAAGTTAGAATAATGTTGATTTTTAAACTTATCTTCACAAAAATGTAGTCTGGAGCTTTGTCGGACCTTTGGATTATTAGTGTGTCGGAACCTTAATGGGATATGGATTTAAAACCTAACAGACTCTAAGTTCCACAAGACTCCTATTCATGGTCTCCTCAACAGTCAGATCAGAACAAGTCTACATACACAAATTCTTATGACTATGAATTCTTACTTGTACGGTGTAAGTGAATATAGCTCCTCATCTCAGAAGTAACAAAGAAACAGCCTCTCTCAACAAGGTAACTCTAATCCCCCGGTCTAGCAACTCTTTCCTCGAGGAGCGGGGATATTCTCTTCTAAGTTCAAGTACAACCAGCTCAAGAAGAGAGGATAGAGAAGAGAATGGACGGTAACCAGTGTAGTTACCTATCCTTGGATGCATGACCAGTGTAGCCATGTCACCTGCTGCAAGCTCACAAATATATGACTTTGAAGCTCTTATTCTTTTTTTTCACTTGTATATACACTCCGGCAGGCATTTTACTTTTCAATCATGCCTGTCCACTTTTGGAGATTTTGCATTTTTTTCTTTTTCTTTTTCTTTTTTTTGAAAATATATACAAGGTGCAGCATGTACATAAGGAGTTTTTCCTCTTGAGCCAGTAGACTATCCCTCTTTTGAAGCATTATTGCAATCCCAGAGCTCCTGTCTTTAGACCTCATCATCACCAAACCAGGTTGAGACGCACTTCCCTCCCTAGAGGAGGACGAGAGGTTCCGCCTAGATGTACTACCCTCGTATGCTACCCCAAGCCAAAAAGAAACTGCCCCCTCACTACCTCCTCCATGAAGAGCTACGTGTAGAGTGCATTGTCCAAGGTAAGCCACGGTCTGAAAGAATCATGTGTGTGTTGTTAAATATTCTACTTAGACTCATCAAGATGACATGTAAACATAGTCGTGTGGACCCAAAGAATTAAGTCACTAGGACCTGAAAAGTCTTAACTCCACATCTTATAAGGTTCCTCTGAAATTAAGTTGATTTAGGTCCAACTAAGCTCCATTCTTCAAATTTATTCCAGATAGTTTGATTGTCAAGATTATCCTGAAAAATGCACATGCCAATGCAAGAAAATATGTACAATGCAAAGAAAACAAAATTTTTTTGTGAAATAATTTTCAAATTTTTGAAATTTTTATGGATTTTTGAAAAATGATGCAAAAGATTTTTTTTAATGCGAATAGTTAGAAATATATACAAGCATATACATTTTTTTCCATTTTTTTATAAGGGTTAGGGATTATATACACATATTTACAAAGAAGTGAGTTAATTATTTACAAGAGTCATGAGAGAGGATTTACAACTTGAGTAATTTATGCAAGTATGTACATAGTTGGATTTTTTTAAATTTTCCTTTTTACTCTCTTTTTTTATATTATTTTTTTATTTTTGTGATGCAAGTATTCCTCAAATTTATTTGAAAATAATTTTACAAATAGTTTTGAAAACTATAGTTCAAATTAAATTTCACACAATTTTACAATCATTTGAAAACAATTTTGCAAACATTTTTCAAACAGTATATATAGATTTTCAAAATAATTTTCAACCATTTTTCAAACATCTGCAAATAGTTTTTACAAAATAATTTTATTTCACACAAAGAGAAAATTTTTTACAATCCACAATATTTTTACAAAGGTTGAAAATATTTTTCAAACACTTTTCAAATAGTCTTCAAAAGATTTTTCAAATAGATTTTCAAACTACTTTCAAAATATTTTTCAAAATATTTTAACCTGACTTATTAGCCAGTATGTACAAGGAAAAAAATTTTTGAGGAAATTTCTGCATCTCTCTTTTTTTTTAATATTTACACAGTATATTAGCCATATTAAAAATATGAAAGTACGAGTTATGGCTAAAGTATATATACAATATATACGACACCCCCCTATACTTAGCTCGAACTATGTCCTCATAGTGATCAAAGAGCTGGAAATAAAGATATAACTTGTGCTTCGTATAGAAAAGTGAGAAGAATAATATATTACAATGACGAATAAAAGAATAAAATCAATAGAAGTCGGTGATCCCCCTATACTTAGGATCAAGTAATCCTAAGTATAGAAGACTGTACACAAGGGGAAAACCGAGGAGATGAATATATAAAGTCTACCTCCCCTATACTTAGGGTAAAATATCCCTAAGTATAGGCAGCAAAATAGAGGTATAAAGAATCAAAAGAATAATCACAAGTCTGACACCCCCCTATACTTAGGGTAAAGTATACCCTAAGTATGGAATGATCAGGAGATGAATAAGGGGTGTGAGAAAGAATGGATGTATGATATGGACAGATGGTCTATACAGATGTGAGTCGATAAATGTTGAGGTGCCTCTCAACAAGCGCTAGAGTTTACGCCCCTAGCTGGGCGCAAATGTTAGTATAATGCCATGTCGAGGTTCAGGACGGCATCTGTCAGGCGAATACCGTACTGTCGTTGCAGTCTCGGTGGGAGAACAACAACGAGGTCAACAGAGTCAAGAGAGTAAATGATAACACCCAGATAAACAGTCAGGCGGGTGTTTTCTACCGGGTAAAGATATGGACAGATGAAGTCGGGCTCCGGTAACACAAAAGAAATCGTCGGCTCAAGATCTGTATGGAGTGAAAGGGCAGAGCCAAAGAAGTCGAACGTGGAGAAGGAAGGATCTGTCAGTGAATCCTCCACGTCAATCACCATCTCAAATAGATATGGAAGATCATGATCTGGAGACTCACTATGAAGGCAGATATCCGATGCATGGAATGTGGACAAATCAGTGAAATCATCGAATACCTCAAAGATCGGATCATTCTCGCGAGGGTCGTCGAGTAGAGAAACCTCAAACTCATGATCAAAAGTATCAAAATACTCGATCTCGTGATCCGACAGATTGGATGCACTCCTAGAAAGTGAAACCGAGTTTATATGGTCCATGGCATCCTCCCGCAGATAACCCTCGGGGAGTAATGCCGAATCATAAGGGAACTTGGGATCAATGTTGTCGTAAATCAGGTCCTCCAAAAATATATCGACCTCATCAAATGGGAGGACACAAGGCTCAAATACGGGACTATCAAGGTTTGTAAAATCCAAAATCGGTCCCTCATCAAGCTCTCTACGCTGAGATGGATCAGAATGTATCTCTGAGTCTGAGAAGATCTCCTGAAGAATAGACAATGAATCAATTGTGTATGGATACTGGAAAGATTCAAAGGATGGCTGAGATGTGGGTTCCTCCTCTATCTCTTGGGATCCTAGCAGATCTAGAATCGAAGAATCTTCTATGTGAAAGAGCGGGACTGGTTCAAAATCTGACTGTAAATCCAATTGGTCCTCAACCAATGTCCGGCTCTGGGAACTCACAACAATTGGCAACACATCCATCAAATGAGAAGTAGTAGCATCCATATCCTCTGATCGGTGTGTGCTATCAATATCTGCATTATGTGTCACACACTCATCTAGTGTCATCACTCCCTCACATGTTGTCCCGAGTAAATCATCTTGTGAATATGTAGTATCTGAAAGTGAATTCAAGATGGTCTCGACTAAATCCAGATCGGGACAGTGGTTTGAACCACCACACGAGGTAATGACATATGCAATCTGCTCTGCAGTCCTCCCCCTCATGGCGATATGGATAAGGTCGGTCATTGAAAATCCATGATCCGAAAATCGCCTCAAAATTTCTCGTAACCTCAACCACGAAGCTATTAATGGCTGCTGGGGGTTAACTGAAAAATTACGAATACAAGACCGCATCATCTCTGCTCTACGCTGGGGGTAAAATTTCTGCAAAAATAACGATCGTAACTCTCCCCATGTAGCAATCTTCCTTCCCAGTCGCTTGTGCCAACTCTTGGCTCTATTCTGAAGTGTGAATGAGAAGGTGGTCAACATCAAGTCATCAGAAGAGACATTAGAATATGATCGTGATGTACAAAAATCCTCAAACTCATCAGCATGCAAATAAGGTTCCTCGTGCACTTCCCCTGAAAATTTTGGCAGTAGATCAATGAACTCTAAATCTAGAACGAATGGTCTCAAAGTAGAAGCGAAGTGTGCTTCTTGATCATGGTTTTCATCCATCATCCTAGGATAGAAGTCATGTAAAGCATGTAACTGCACCCTATGATTGTCTATGGGATGCACTCTCATCTCAGCAAGGTGAACACCCGGGTCTCGTATTTGGTCAATCTGGTATCCTCGGGTTTCACTCACAGCATATCCCAAATGGGAGGGTGGGTAGGGAGAAAATGAGAAATCAGGCGAAGTTCCGACCTCCCAAGAGAGTGGTGGAATGATGGACATGAAGATAAGAAGCCGTGAAATCGGGCTGGAATGGAATGTGACCCATCATGAATAGAGGGAAATGAAGGGATGGAGGGTGGGATAGAGGCAGAAGGTGACTGCTAATGATTTAAAGAATGCTCGTAATCGACTCACACCAAAGACATTCAAAACACAAAGCAAACCCCCAGTTCACCAACTCAACACAAATCTGACCGTCAAAGTTCGGTCTTTATCTTTTCAATTTTAGGAGTTAGGTGATCAAACAAAAGTTATACAAATACTTAGGAGACTTGAATAGGATTTGGGCACTACTCCTTAGTGTTTACGCGAGCAATAAAAAAGCAGACAATGAGGGGGTTGCTCTCCCAATACAATGAGGAATTGGTTACGTTTAATTTTAGAGGTCAAGTTCAATTAGCAGTCCCATTTTTTTAATTTTTGCTTTTTCTATTTTTTTGGATTCTTTTTTCAAAAAATAACGCCTAACAAGCTTTTTGATTTCCTCTTTGATTGATTTGAGTCCAAAAACAGGGGGAGGAGTCGAAAAAGCCAATGCACGGTCAAATACAATGATGCATGCAGAGATAGAAAATGCGTACCTTACTCCAGCACTCTACATGCAATATGATCCGCGCATAAAATTAAAGACAGAATATAAACTAACTATATGATGCACGAAGAAATAGGCCTTAGACAAGCAACTTCTATTGATCGTGAAGAACAATAGTTAGCTAACCGAATCGAGTCCGGAGTCCGATCTTGAGAGTCACTCGGTGCCCGCCACAACGGGTCCTGCCAGCGCTGTATGTGACTCCTCACGGCACGTGGTCTCAAATCCAATTAAACTAACTTTTTCAGTGAATTTTAGTAAGGTCCAATTACGTTCTATAGGAACAGATATTATATTAGGTGTTGGACCTTAGAAATTTTACGTCACAATCAACAAAAATCCTACGTCTAGGGGCCAAATCTGCGCGAATCAAGATAGCAAGTTATGGCGTAAAATCAAAAACACGGAAAACAACAGTGAGATCCCCCAAGTGCAACGGCACTTGGCGAAACAGACCCCGAGAAAAGTCCAAGTCCACAAGTTTAGAGTCCTAAATTATTACAAGAATAATTGTTCTCTCAAATAAAAAATATCTTCTTCTCCTCCCTGCTCTTCTTCTTGTGCGGGTCCTCCAAATAGTAAACTCTAAGTCGTCCAAGCAGTACCTCGCACAAAAATCAAAGAGAGAAGGTCAGAAAGCAATTATGATATAGAGAGACAATATAGAAAAATGACTACAAAGTCGTGCTCCCCGGCAAAGGCGCCATTCTGATGACACGAAAAATCGATGCGACTAAGGTAGAAAATAAATCACAATGTTGTTGTCCTTAATCGATCAATTCAGTCAACGAGAAAAATTTGTGTTTTAAACCACTCAATAAAAGATAAATCAAGAAAACAATGTAAGCGGCTTTTCGCTATTCTTTTTACCTGGTATAGCGACCAGGGTCGAACACAAGGAGCACGATTTAAAAACTAAGTAGCCAAATTTCAGAAATGATTTTTAGTAACTTTTCAATTTTTATTTTTTTTAATTTTCAAAATAAGCACAAAGGATAAAACAAACAACCCACACTATTTTTGAATTTTTAAATATATTAAAAGTCAATGAAAAGCTATGCAAATTTTACACAATGATTAGTCACATAACAGGAGCATCCACAAATTTTCTGAGAATTTTTGCATACATAAAAGTATTTATTCCAATCAAAAAGATATTGCAATTGTTGTTTGGACACACAAAGACTGGAGTGCAATTTTAAAGTTTCTGCTTCAAAAATTATTATGAAATAAAAAGTGAGGCACAAATGCAAATTACCCAGTGAGATGGTGCCCTGCATGTGATATGCTGAAAGTGGGGAGCTCTTTGTAATTCCAGAAAGCTTCAAAGATGGATATGCAATTTGTCCAAAAGATATATATTTTTTTTCAAACTCCCAAACCCTAGGGTTGTCTTGTATTGGGGCCTTCGTTTCTCTTCTCAAAAAGGAGCAAGGGGGTACAAGAGCCGCCGCCCTCTCTTCTTCTTCACGTGTGGGGGATAAGGACGGCCACCGTCGTTGGCGGACAGAGGGCGCGGGGGCGGCTGAAGGTCGGGGCGGCTTGCTCACGTGGCTTCGGACGCGCATGAGGCGCGCGTGGCTGCTGCGAGCCGCAACTGATGTGGGAGTCGCACGGTGGGCGTGCTCGAGGGCGGCACAGGAGGAGGGGCGGGGCCGACGCTGAGTGCGGGCCGCCCAGGTGGCGCAGAGGGCGGCGCCTGCCGCACAGGCAGTCGCGGGATGGCGGCACGGTGAGGGGCGGCGTCGCAGGAGGGCGTGCACGGCAGATAAGAGGTGCGAGAGGAGGCACGACCTGGAAGGGGACGGCGCGCGGCCGCCTGGAGGGCGCGTGGCGGCGTGGCACGCGGCCCGCGCGCAGGGTCTGCGCTTGGGCTGCGAGATGGTGGGCGCAGCCGAGGGAGGAACGGCGACTGGAGATGGCGCGGAGGTGCGCTGGTCGTCGGGGAGGATGGCGGCCTGCGCGCGTACACTGTGCGCGCGGCCGTGTGCTGCAACAATTTTTTTGTTTGTTTTTTTTATTTTTACTTTTAACTGTAAACAGATCGGTAGATAAAATATAAAAGAAAATTTTTTTATTTGTTTTTTTATTCTTTTTGTTTTTATGCTTTTTTATGTCTTCCTGCAAAACAAAATGTTAGATAAGAAAAATGGTTTTTTTATTCCTGCAAAAAACAATGGTTAGGGATAAAAACAACAACAACAACAAATTTTTTATTTTGTTATTTATTCCTGCAAAACAGAGGTTAGAGAGAAAAGAAAAGCCATTTTTTTAATTCCTCCTGCAAAAATATTTGTGAGATAAACAGGGAGAATAATTTTATTATATTTTTTATAAACAAAAATAGGAATGGTGAATGAATCAGATCTTGGCAAAACGGGAGGTAGATCCGAGGCTCCGGTCACCGTGCGTGATTGGAGGTGATAGATTATGTGAGATAGAAATGAAATGGAGAGGTTACGAGATGAGGTGAAAAATTCGGTGTCGGGCGTGGATTAAATCGTGATGGAATTTTTAATCTAAAAACTAGTCACTACTCCTACGCTAAAATCTAAACCTACGATTTACCTAAGAGAAACGACAAGAAATAAAAGTGGATCTCACCTTGAGGTTCGGACACGCCATGATGGCCTCAACGAAGCTCAAATCGCTGTCACCGACCGGATCGGAGGAGCCCATTAAAAAAAGACAAAAATCAAAATTGGAAAATATTCACATATAAGGAAAGTGTTTATTGGGTGAATTAATAAAATAATTAAATTAATAAATTAATTTAATAATTAATTACGAAATTCGGAATAAATTAATTAATTAAATTAATAAATTAATTCAAAATCAATTAGCCACCTTAATGGTGGCCATATATGGTGTGGAATAAAATCATATATACAAGGCAAGTTATTAAACCAAATAAATTCAAATAAATCCACTAAATTAAATAATTACATATGAATTTCATAAATAAAATATTAAATTAATTAATGTGAGATGATTAATTTTTTTGGTGATTTTTATTTAAGGAAGTTAAATGTATACATATATTATACGCATATAATACAATATACATAGGTACAAATAAGGAAATATTTTTATAAAAGATTTTTTTAAATTTTTATTTTTATCTTTTTTATTTTTTAATGAAATCAACATTTACAAATATATACATTATAAAAATAAATATGAATAAAATATATACAACAAGTATATGGGAAAACTGCACAAAACACCCCAGAAAACCGATTTTTTAACCGTAACTCCAAAAAATATGAAATCATAGCCATTTGAAAGATAATTTAATTTAGAGTATGATGGAAGTGATTTAGGTTGATTTGAGCTCGTATGGAGCCGGAATTGATGTTTCAATTATTTCTTTGCGGCTTTATCCAGGTGTGATTATTTGCACTATGTACATTATTTTATTTTACACTTATTTTTATTATTTATTTTTATTTACAAATTTTATTTACAAAAATAATTATTTTGAAGTCAAATTTTGTACAAATAAAATAACACAAGTTTTATACAAATATACAAGGGATTTATGTACAAATTATTTTTGGGTTTTTAACAGAAGACCTTATCTCCCTCTACTTTATTCCTGGTCGATCAGGTCAAGTCTTGACCTTCTCTCGGGGTTAGGGTCAGTCTGCATTTATTGCATAAATACATCCTTTATTTTTCTTTTCTTTTTCTTTTCTTCTTTATTCTTTTATTTATGTACAAAAAGTGTTAAAAATGCAATTTTAACAAATGCATGCGAAATGGTAAAATTATGAAATTAATGGGTATTTACAGGTATTTGACTAAGGAAATGATGCTAAAATAAAAGAATAAAGGCGATGAATCGTGGATTCATCAATTGTCCATCACCGCTTGCTGAAAAACAAGTAACGCCTTTGAATATCTCCTTCATAACCTTTTCAACTCATTCGTTGCTTTTTTGGTAGCCTTTGTACTTTATTTATATCTATAAAACCCTTTTCAACTAGATCCCAAAGATCTTGAGATATAAATACTGTCTTCATCTTAATATATCAAAACTCACAATTTCCTCATTAAAATAGGCACAAATGCATGCGACAGATTAATGGTATTCAAATCAGTGTTTTTGAAACCAGACCAACCGGTCCTGGATCGGTCCAATTATCCGGTTTATGTAGGTTCGGTTCGATTATTCAAATTCTAATTTACCCGCCCGGTTCAACCTATTTTTTTAACTCGATTTAACCGCATTAAAAATTATTTAAAAATTTTGTTGGTAGTGGGATTCCAACCCATAACCTTTGATTCCATGTTTCACACTTCTAATCGACTACACTAACACAATTTTTTTGCATGCATTGGGTTTTACATATAATTAAACTATTATCATGCTATAGAGCATCTAGTCCAAATAATATATATATATATATCATATGTATGATATTTGATGGTGTATGAGAAAAATACTTTATGTATAATATGAAATATATACATTATCTATGTATTATATATATATATATATATATATATGTGAAAAGGGACGCTGCTGCATGTAGCAGCCAACGTGGCTGCTACATGTGGCAGTTTCCCCAAATTTTTTTATTTTTTTTTAAAATTAAACCATGAATATCCATCTATATACCCCTCTTACATTGTATTAAAATTTCGTCAAAAACAAAGACTCTTATGCCCTCCATCTAGACATGGTCGATTATAGTAAATTTTAAACCGTTAAAATTACATGTTCTAGATGGAGGGCATAGGAGTCTTTGTTTTTGACGAAATTTTAATACAATGTAGGAGGGGTATATAGATGAATATTCATGATTTAATTTTGAAAAAAAAATAAAAAAATTTGGGGAAACTGCCACATGTAGCAGCCACGTTGGCTGCTACATGCAGCAGCGTCCCGGACCTCTATATATATATATATCAAGTATATTAAGTGTATATTATACATATATTATTTCATTTCGATTTGATTAGCCGGTTCAACCACTTTTTTCATCTGTCCGGTTTAATCCGATTTAATCCGGTTTTAAATAATGATGATGTCATCATCCAATTGAACCGGTTTGATTAAATAGTTCGACCCGATCCGACCATTTCAGCAAGATTTTCGGTTCGGTGTCCGGTTCAGTTTGAAAAACCTTGATTCAAATTCGTAAAATTACTGCCAACTGACATTGAGAATCGGATTTGAAATGAATGACCTTCTTTACTCGACAAAGAAGTTCTGATTTCGTCACAGCTTGGATGCCCCTAACACGACTGAATTTCATCTCCTCCACACCTTTGAATACGCTCGACGCAATCGGAATCTAATACCACAAATATTGGAGGAAAATATAGTTCTCTGATGCTCACTCTCTGCACATGCAACATGAACTTGTAGCAAAGCTAAAAAATAGCAACTTTATAACTTAATGGTGGAATAGACAGCTCAGACAGGGACACCTAACAAGGCATCGACGGACATATTCGTACAATAGGCCTTCCATCACTACACATACAACTCAACCACTACAGCTATATTCTAAAAATATCTAATTGATTGAAATGGAAACACTACAAGAAAAATGGGTTGTGGCCACGGAATGTGGCTACGGAAACTTGTGGCCACGATAATTCCGTGGCTACTAGTTTCTCGTAGCCACAATATGTGGCCAAAGTCTTCATATAAGAGTTGTGGCTACGATATGTTCTGTGGCCACTTGTAGTGGCCACGGCATATTCGTGGCTAGAGAGCTCTCGCGACGACACCTGTAGCTACGGCTACTGGCCACGACGTGCCGTGGCTAGAGCCCAATTCTGTGGCCACAAACTCCATATCCGTGGTCATAGTTCTGTAGCGACAACTTGTTTTCTTTGTAGTGAAAATAGCAATGTTATGGTACGTGTGACCCCCTCATTTTTTTGCATCAATTTTTACAAGAAGACTCGACCTTGTTCTCAACATTCAAACGATGAGATAGAGCTTCAGCTTATTCAAAGTTTATTTTTATCTATTCGACACCATACATAGGAATCGATAACAGGATATGAGAACTCGTGACATAATCTGGAACCATCTTTATAATGGTTTGTAGGTCAAAGCGCGGAGACGATGTAGAAGCGAGAGGAGTGACGGTCGGCGAGTCCGAGGTCTCCTTGTGGATCCTCCCCGACGAGGTTGCCAACCTCCGCCACGAACTTGTCCATCGCTTGGGCGGGCAAGCACACGGGCACCACTATCCCCTCCTCCACGGTAGACTTGTTCTTGAAGGGTATGTAGAAGCTGGCCACTCCAGGGACGGCACCCACCCCTCCCTTGGCAGGTCCACCGTAAACCGGCGCCCCCCAGCCGAAGTCGACGCCGCCGAATCCCGCACGTGTGACGTCGGACACGAGGTAAGTCCTTACCACCGCGAAGTGTGGTCTGTCTCGGGTGACCATAAGATCCGCCAGGGATCGCATGTACTCGTCGTCTACCTCCGACTTGGCCCTCTTCACCAGCTCCAGCGCGTACCCCAAAGGATTGGCGCAGAGCTTCCCTGCCGTCGTTAGCGCGACTGGGAAGGCGAAGGCATTCCCGTAGTAACCAGCGGGGAGCGGCGGCACGAACTTGGTTCTCGCGTTCACGATGCAGATGACACGCACCTCCTCCTCCGGGTCGGGTGCGATGGCCACCGTGCGGCATTTCCATAGGCACGCCGTAAGGATCTCAAAGGTGGAGCTCTTCTGGAGGTGCGGAGGGACGCGCTTCTTGAGCGCCGCCATCTCTCGGGGCCCGAAGAAGAAGGAGCGGTGCACCATGTCGTCCAGCGGGATCAGCGTGTTCTTGAGGTCGAGAACCACGTCGTACTCCCGGTGCGCGCACGTTGGACGTGGGGGATTCCTGGCGTTGAGGAGGTCCCTCTGCCACGTAGGCATGACAGAAGGATTTGCCGCTCCGCGGGCCATCTCCCCAACGGCGGACATGAACTGGACCAGGCCGGATGCATCGCTCATGGCATGGTTAAGCCTGAGTGCAAATATGAAGCCGCCGCAGAGGAGGCGGGTGACCTGTATGAGTAGCAGAGGTGAGTTGACGACCCCACCGGAGCCCTCCACGTCGAAGAGGAGCTCTTCGAGGCACGGGAATGGGGGTTGAAGGGCGTCCCCGAATTGGTCGAGGCTGACATCGGCATCGGCCTCTATGAAGAGGACGCCCTCCGCGGTGCAGTCCACGTATAGTTTGCGTTGGGGGCCTTCTCTAAGACGACCAGCGAAGGGGTAGTAGTGGACGAGGGCCTTAGACAGGGCTTCTCGGATGACGGAGACGGGGTCGAGGGTCGGGAGGGAAGGGTGGTGGCGGTAGAAATGGATGACGGGAATCTGGAAGCGGAGGCTCTCCTGGTCGTCGATGTCAGAGAGGGGCTTGAGCTCATGCGGGGTGGGCTCAGCAGGTCGAACCAGCTCGGGCTCGCGCCTTCGGACGGTGAAGACTATGGGTGAAGCCATGTTGGTCGTAGATGAGGCTGTTGGAGATGGAGGACGAAGGTGGCAGCTGCGAGTTTAAGGTCTGGGTGTGTTGGTGCTTTGGACTGCAGGGATATGTGTGTGTCTCTCTCTATATATACTAAAAGTGGGCACCACAGGGAAATTGTAGTCCAAGCTTCTTGGCTGCTCCAATGGCTGTTCAATGGAAAACTTTTGGCTTTGACTTCCACTTCCCCACTGCTGACGGATCAAAAGGTTGTTTGAATCTTGTTGCCGCCACATACTAATTCCTCGTGGTCAGCCAGTATTTTCCTCGATCAGATATTTGAACAGCAAGGAAACTGTGGTGGAAATGCTCGTTAGTTTGAGTTGAAATTTTGAACTGAATGAAATATAATCTCGTAGGTGAGGAATTACCAAGATAATCCCGCAACTGCTCCACATAATCCATCCTTTGACGAGGAGAAATTTTGCATAAATTTCGGGTTCTCTCTCTCTGACCGTATTTGGTAAGAGTTGGCCATGAATTTGTGAAGATTCGTCAATAGACTATTTCCATCCACTAGTTAGGTTTAGCTCCTCAATTGTATTCACAGTTCTCATTGCTTATTCTCATTGACAGTGGTGATGAGTGCACACTCTAAATAACCTTTCCTCGTATTTTTTATAGGGGTGGTTCCACCTCTCAGGTACTTCTTTTTCATTATCAGAGAGATCCCCGTTTTGATATCATTTGTAATATTGCGTGCTTAGATCCTCTGACTGTTATCGAGGAAAGTTGGCTCCGATAGCTAAGGTTGCAAAACTTGGCAATCGGTACTCGGTCGATCGGGTCACTGACTAAGGATTAATCGACAGTCGGACGATTAATCATATTTAGTCGGATTTTAATCAGTTTTGAATTTTAAAATATATAAAATCAT
Organism: Ottelia alismoides; assembly: GCA_037367405.1. NCBI lineage: Eukaryota > Viridiplantae > Streptophyta > Magnoliopsida > Alismatales > Hydrocharitaceae > Ottelia > Ottelia alismoides. The sequence continues at coordinate 335,945 of JAZKJV010000247.1, read as the reverse complement.
TTTTATACAAATATTTTTATATACAATGAATTATTTTTTTCAAGTATTTTCAAAAATACCTTTTTTATTCTTTTATTTTTTTTGGTATTTTAATAATAAATAATATACATAGTACTATTAAAATCACTATGTTATTATTTATGGAATTATTAAGGATGAGAAAATACATAAAATAATAGCACAATATATATAGGTATGTTTTTAATAGAAAGACATGTTAATTAGAATTATTAATTAATGTTTATTACTTACAAAATTAGAATAATTAATTTGAATTAATTAAAGTTTATTGAGTTAGTTTTGTTTAAGCTAGAGAGATCATAAATATAATTTAAGATGATAAATCAGGGATTTATCTGAGACTAAAATACCAAATACTTACATATGATTGCTTCCTTCAAATAGAGGATGAATTATATCCTGGAGTTAAATGATGAGTGCAAGGTCTCACTCGAAGGTTGCACTAAAATTCTACTAAGACCTATATTCCACCTCCTGCACTAAGACCCAACAACTTTCCTTTATCCTAAAACCCCCATTAGTTTGTTCCTGTTCTTTAGGACTTGTTGGTGGGAAGGGAGGGGGAGCGAGAGGTTTGATGGGGTAGATTCAAATTTAAGTTGGGTATGATTTACTTAGCAAGAAAGAATTTTGAACTCAATTACATTATGGATAAATCCAACTTTAAGAACTTTATTGCCACCCCGATGTATGATGGTCGGAAAGGAAGAGGTAATCGAGGCATTCATGCCTCCATGAATGTGTGGATTTTAGTCATTCCCTAGGGGGAGCTCAAGATCTGTTGCTTTTGCGAGGAGTATAGTTTAACTTAGACAATAGAGCATTGCTTAGGTTCAACAACCCTGGATTTTTTGGGCTTGGAACTCCGCTTGGTTCTTCTCTTGTTGTATGTGAGCGGAGAAGGATGATCAGTTGGAGGGTGGCGATTAATGACTATGTAGTTGTTAGTATTGGGTTAACAACTCCACCTCGACTTAACTTGGACACCTGCATCTTTCACTTGTCTCAACTCAATTGGAGTGAGGGGATTGGATTTCTCGGTATGAGACGTACACAAGTGGAAACATTTGTCCTCCTCTAAGGAGGGAAGTGCACCCCAAACTATCCGGTGATGATGAATTTTGAAGACAGGAGAGTGTGGGTTGCAATAAAGCTTCAAAAGAGGGATAGTCTACTGGCTTAAGAGGAAAAACTCCTTATGTAAATGTTGTTGTATATAGTATTTCAAAAAAACAAAAGCAAAAGGCAAAAACTCCAAAAAAAGTGGGCATGCTTGTTTCAAAATAATATGCCTGCCGGAGTGTATGTATTTGTATAGTCAATAAGCAAGCTTGAGTTTCAAAGTCAAATCATGTGAGCCCGTAGTTGGATGACTTGACTACATTGGTCTTGCATCCTAGGATATGTAGCTACACTGGCTACCGTCCATTCTTCTCTCCACCCCTCCTCTTGAGCTGGTTGTCACTTGAACTTAGAAGGGAATACCCCGCTCCTCGAGGAAGGAGTTGTTGGATTGGGTAATCACTGGGTTGTCATGCTGGGTCAGTCTCTTTGTCGTTTTAGTTGGGGAGAGCCACCATCACTTCATTGTACGAGTCATATCGATAGCCATAAGGGTTTGCATATGAGTTGAATTATTATGATCTGGCTATTAAGGAGACTTGAGCAGAGTTTTGGGATTTTCGATGGCTGTTGGATTTCAAACCCGATTCCCATTAAGGTTCCGCACACACTGAAATTCCAAAGGGCCGACTTAAGCTCCAAACTTTGATTTTGTAAAGACAAGTTTGATAGTTAAACTAAATACATTTTCTTTCTTTTTCGTTTCTTTATTTTTCTTTTCTGCACTTATTGCATCGATGTTTGCTAGGGACTAGTAAAGGCAAGTATAGAGGGATGATGAATCTCCATTTCATCATCTTTATTCTATCATTTTAGCCATAAAAATCTTAGTAAATACGTGTAAATACCCCTAATTCAGGCATTTTATCACTCATGCATTATTGTGTAAATAGTATATAAAATTAGGTTTTTAAAGTCAAAATTATAGAATAAAGAAAAGAAAAGAAAAGGAATAAAGTACTGAAAATATTTTATGATCGGAAATCCCGAGACCTAAGCATCTCGAGGCTAGGTCGACAAGGAATAAAGTAGGGGGAGATAAGGGTCAAAATAAAATAAAATCCCTTTTTATTTAATTCATTTTTGGGACCTATTTTTAGTTCCACTTTTTATACTTCAAATAAAGAAACTTTGAACATAAAAGTTGTAGATAACTATAAAAAGAAAAATACAAAATTTATTTGATACAAAATAAATTACAGATACAAAGATATACTTAGAATAAGTTTCCAAAATCCCAACTTCCTAGACCCATATCTATCAAATAAAAGCTCAAAATATATCAAAATCACTTTAATTGTATATAACTTTTAATAAGCTATTTATTGAAAGTGGTTTCATATTTTTCGGAATTACAGTGTGAAAGTTAGGTTTCGGATCCCTATTGTATTATACCGATGAAAACATTCATTTTATTCATTATCCATTATTCATTATTTTTATAATTTTATATTTTTATAATTTTGAAAATATTATTTATAATATATGTGCATATTAAAACATGAATAAAATGTTAAAGAAAATACTAAAATAAAATACTTTTATAATATACATAGGTAAAATGCCTATATCTATACCTATATAATAAATAGTTCTAATTATTCAATTGTATATATTATATCATAAAATAAAATAAAAATAAATGTAAGTATATAAAATTAATTTATAAATATATAAAATAATAAACTAAATTAATAAACTTAAAAATATAAAATAAAAATAAAATAGATAAATATATAGATGAATATACCTATACATAGCTCTCAAAAAGTAAGTTGTAAATTTAAAAGCTCTAAAAAATAAATAAAAATCATAAAAAATGAATATTTTTTATTTTATTAACTAAAATTTATAAAATTGTTTATTATTTTTAAATGATTTTATAAATATTTTTTCCAGGGATTTTTCTGGTTGGCCCACGTGGACCAACCAGATCTCCCCGTTGGTTGACCTCGGCCAAGTCTCTGACCGAGGTCTGCTCTGTGTCAGAACCGAGTTTTGTCCCACTTCACGGATTTTTCGAGGCTGCGCCTTTCACCAAATCACCCTGCTTCCTTCGTCACTTTTGTTCCTCGAACATCGAGGATTCACGCCCAAGGATTGCATCGAGGGATGGAGCATCGATTCTTCAAGATCTCCCTCATTCTTGTCGCTGCCCAGTCCTTGTACAGAACAACCCCAAAATTTTCCCTTGATTTTTCAAAACCTCTTGATCCCTAGCTTTGGCTTCCTTTCATTGTGATCAGGCAGGAGACGTGATAGGTCTCCTCCATCTAGTTGTAGTGAAGTCGGGCGAAGGTCAAGGTGGCTTCCACACCATCTCCGGTAGCCTCCGCTGCCGTCGAGGTCATATCTCCTGGTCGTGCGTCAGTTGAGGTTATTTTCTTCGTTTTAATTTCATAACTTAGACATATCCTCAGGATTAGTTTGCTTCCTTTAGTTCCACATTTAATCTCCTATGCACGTCCATTTGGCGGTCGCCGGAGCTAGCCTCCGGCGAACCGCCCTTTGCCATTTCCTGACATTCTCCTCCCCATTCACAGGCTGGAGGGTCGCGATAGTTTTCCCGCGACCATCTTAACATTTTTTGCAGGTCTTGCACCTTTACACGCGTCTAGAGGCGATTTTGGACTGAGTCAGAGGCTCCTGGAGCTTCACTGCTCTGTTGGCCTCGTGCGACTACGCTGGTGAACTCCAACGATTTTGGACGCTTTCATACAATAGAGGACACCTGTAGGAAGCGATTGGGCCTCCTTGGAGCCTCATTGCACGACGGAGAAGGGAGATCGGAGCAGTGGAAGCTCACCTCGGTCGGCTTTCTTCCCCATTCATCGACCTACCTTCGCTACCCTTGGATCTTGAAGGAGCCCCATAACGTACATTAGCCCTTAGATCTGACCCTTTATCAGCCATTGATTCTCTCCTAAGGATCTAATTTGGGCCTTCGCCAACAAACCGGTATCAACCATTGGATGGACGCCACATAACATAAGTGAACTCAGATCCGTCGTACGCCAGCGCCCTTTGCGTGGGTATTTTGCAAGCCTTAAGCCTGCAATTTTTGTATTTAAATATTAGTCTAGAAACTTTCATTTGCAGTTCGAATTATTTTGTAATATTTGCAAAAACCTTCCTGAGCTTTTATGTTATTACTTTCCGGTACTAGCCACGTCACCTCAAGTGACGCTTCATGTGAGGGGTTTTTTTGTGGTTGGACCCCTGGCGTTCTTGGTATTTCTATTCAGTCTTGAAACATTTTCATAACGTTATTATATTTTTGGAAATTTTGCAAGAAATCCCTAAAGTTTCCAATAATTGCATTTTTGCCCTGACCAGCGTGGCTCACGTGCAAGCGTATGTGAGCTTGGCAATTTTACATAGAAGCCCTCGCGGGTTTCAGATTTTGTAGTTGGTCCAGGAATGTAAATATTCGGTTATTTTTTGGTGAAGTTGCACTTTACTTTTATACCCTTGCTAGTAGTATTGTTTCTCTTTAATATATCTATTTATTTAAAATAATAAATTAACTCGAAAAATTCCCTAAAAATAGATATAGCTTCCTGTTACATTGTTATTTCACATCACTATTTTACTTTGCATTTTGAAGCTATTTATTATTTATAAAAAAACAAAAACACTTATTTTTATCCCTGCTTGTAAAAAGTTCATAAAAAATATAAAACCCAAATGAAAAATTCCAAAAAAGTATATTTTATATTTATTTAAATATTTTACAACATCATGCCAAAAATCACTAAAAAATACAAAAGAAAACTCACAAAAATTGAAAACCCCCTAAAAGATTTATAAAAATATAAAAAATACTTTAAAATCCCCAAAATATAATTTCTGTTTCTGAATTTTATTTTTATCATTATCTTTTTTGTAAAATTAATTTGGAGAATTTTTGTTAATATTTGATATGTTTTATCTCCAATTTAATTTTGAGTATTTATTTAAATCCTGATTTTAGGTATTTTGACTTCGAAAATATATAAAAATTGGAAAAATTTCTGTAAAAATCACAAAAACAGTAAAAAAATTTTCTAAAATCTGAAAAGATTTTGTTTTCTTTAATTTTCTTATTTTGTTATTTTTTATATTAACCCTAACCTTTATTATATATATCATATTTAGGTTTATATCCATTTTCATGGGAAAAGAAAATATAAAATACAAAATATAAAAAGAAAATATAAAATTAAAAAATTAAAGTTAAAAATATAAAAATATAAAAAATATAAAATTAAAAACCCACAAAAGAAAGAGCACACATCTAGACAAATACATCGCATTCACTTTTTGTGCTTCATTGCCCGATCTATCCTGCTTGTTCCCTGTGTTCGACGCTCTACACATACTTGCACCTATACACGTCTTTTGTAGAGTTATATTAAATTTTAACTCCGCATTTATTTTCATTTCTTGATCATCATTGTGGGTTAATTGTTGTCTGAAACAGGGTTTCTTGCGGGTCGCCACAGCGATTGCGTCTCCGCCTTGTGTAAGACGTATTTTAGACCCGTGAAAAATCTTCTTCAATTATACTACCGTATTCATGCCACAACACAGAAGTCAATCTTGAGATTCTTTCATTGGGAATTCTTCTTGCCTTTTCCACCACCGCTTGATTCTTCCTTTCGGTGATGTCATTGTATTCTAGAGTTTTTCTCACTGTAAGTTGCGACGCCTACAGATTTTAATTACCTATTTACACAACACTCACAATATTATATTCACTATCGATCGCATTAGGTTACAAAAAATAACGGAAATTTTTCCGTGTTTTGGATGACATTCACAATAATGTAAACAATCACAGAACTAACAAGTGTGTCACAATGTTCACATTTGCATTAATTTTCATATAAAAGTGCCTTACAAACTTACCCTAATAATCTTTTCTTAAAAATTGCATGTATGGCAATAGAGGGGATTTAAAATGTACCTTTGGATCTTCAAAATTTGGAGATCCAAGCTTGCATGCAGAAGGACCTCCATGACAACATCATGTAACAACATGGGGGGCTTCCATGGAATTTTGGATAGCAGCAGCAGTATAGCTGTAATTTGGGCCGGAAGAGCAGCTCTTGAGTTGCATGTTATCAGCTCGAGTTGAGGGAGTTGGCTGCATTTTGCAGCAAGGGACTTTGGCTTGTTGGAGAGAAGCAGCTACTATTGTTCACTTGCATTATAGTAGTCCAACAATTTGAGGATATAGTTCGAGCTAAGTATAGGGGGTGTCGCATATCTTGTACTTTTGCCATAACTCGTACTTTTGTTTGTCTAATTATATGACTAAATAAATTAGAATAAAAATGTTTCATAAAAAATTTGTAAAAAATCTTTGAAAAATTCTTTTGTAAATATTTTTGAATTTTTTTGTATAAACATTTTGTAAAGTATTTATAAAACTTTTTGTAAAATTATTGTAAAAATATTTGTAAAATTATTTTGGTAGAAGTTGTTGTAAAATTATTTTATTTGTAAAATCTTTGTAAATTATTTTTTATCAAAATTAATTATATTATAAAAATATTTTATAATTGTGTGCAAATAAAATCTTTGTAAAAATGATTTGTAAAATTTTGTAAGCTAGTTTTGAAAACTTTTTGTAAAATGGTTTTGTAAAATTTTGTAAAAAATTTTGTAAATCTTTTGTAAAATATTTGTAGAACTTGTTTAAAATTATTTGTAAATTATTTTTTCAGCTTGTATATAAATAACTTGTTTATAAATATTGTTTGTATAAACTAGTTGTGCGAAGTGTTTGTAAGTAGAGATATTAATCACATTGCAAATATACGAATGGCATTCAGTATGCATAAAATTCTTTTAATGAAAGTCTTGCATAAAACTTGTATAAAATGTATAAAAAATTCTTTATTAAAATTTGCAAATAAAATTCTTTTGTAGATAAAATCCACCTTGTAAAATTTGTACTTAAAACTTGTAAATATTATTCTTTTTGGAAAATCATGTATAAATTGTGTATAAATATTGTATGTTCCATGATATTCTTTGTAATTTTGTGTAAAATCCTTGTAAAATTCTTGTCATTGTGTATAGTTCTCTCTACTAAAAATTCTACAAAAAATGAAAAATTAAAATACGTAAAAATTTGTAAAACTTTCTGAAAAACTTTTCAAAAATATTTGCCTTTTCATTTTCTTCCTTTTTCTTTCTTTCTTAAAAATGCTTTGTATATATTTTCTTACATTTAAATGTGTATTTTTCAGAATAAAATAGTTGCTTAAACTAATGGGGAATAAAATCGAAGAATAGAGCTTGGTTGAGATCTTATTCCACTTAATTTTAGAGGAACCTTACAGGAATTGGAGTTAAGACTTTTCTGGTCTAGCAACTTAATTATTTGAGTACACAAGATTGTTTTCACATGTCATTTTGATTGGTCTAAGTAGAATATTTCATACACATGCATGATTCTTTTATACAGTGATCTAACTTGGACAAGCACTTTACACGTATCTCTTCACTGACAAGGTGGTGATGGTTGGAATCCTTTGGCAAGAGACGCATGCGAATGGAAACATACGCAGTCAACTTGAGTGGTCAGTGCACCCCAGTGGCATGGACATCTAAGGACGGGAGTTGTGGGTTGCAATAAAGCTTCAAAAGAGGGTGATGGTATGATGGCACAATTTTTCTAAGACACCAAACATGTGCAGAAAGAAAGATTCTATATCTTTAGGGGCACAATAAGATCTATACAGTGCAACAATTATTTCCATGATATAGAAGCAATATGCATCTAATAAAAAATCATCATTCATGTATATATTTGATCATATTGGTCCTGCTTCAGAGAGACTGCATATCTTTGTAGAGACTTGGCTACACTGGTCGATTTCACAAGGAGATGTGGCTACACTGACTATACACCAGTTCTCTTCTTATTCTTCTACTTCTCCCTCATTGATTGTGGACACAACAAGTACCTGAACTTAGAAGAAAATACCTTGCTCTTCAAGGAAAGAGTATCCAGACAAGGAAATTAGGGTTACCTTGCTAAGAGAAGGCTAGTCTTTGTCATTTTTGAGGTGGAGAACTATATTTCACATACACCATACAAGTAAGATTCATAGTCATCAAAATTTGCATATGAGGACTTTGTTCTGATCTGATTGTTGAGGCGATCTAAATAGGAATCTTGTGGAACTTAGATTCTGTTAGGTTTTAACTTCACTTCTTAATAATGTTCCGCCAAACTAATAATCCAAAGGTCTGACCAAGCTCCATACTTTGATTTTATGAAGAATAGTTTAAAAATCAAAATTGCTCTACGTTCTTTATTTCTTTTCATCTTTTTTTCTTTTTAGTCACCTATTCTTCTAATAATGGTTATTAAGAAACTAGCAAAGATAAAGTATAGGGGTGATGAATATGTATTTCATCATCTTTATTCATTTATTTTAGCTTTTACCTTCTTAAATACCTGTAAATATCAATTAAACAATTTTTATTATTCTTTATTCTTTGTATATATTGTACAAAAACCATTATTTTTAATCTAAAAAAATAAAGAAAGAAATAAAGGAAAAATAAAGAAAATAAAGACTGTATATATGCAATAAATACATGTTGACTCTAACCCGAGAGAAGGTCAAGACTAGACATGATCGATAAAGAATAAAGTAGGGGGACATAAATTCACTTGTAGATAAAATAAAATCAAATTCAATTTCATTCATTATTCACCAATTGTACATACAACATTATTTTGTATATAATTTTTTTACTACGTTTTATTTATCATTCAATTCATCTCAAATAAAAATATTTTTTTGGAATTTGTACGTAAAAATGAGTTGTAAATATTAAAAGTAACTGCAAGAAGAATCATTGTACATTGTGTAAATAATCACACTTTAAAGAAGTCGTAAAGCCAAATTTATCAGACCCATATCTTCTCTGTAAACATTAAAAAATAAGCAAACTCATTTCATTGTACTGTAAATAAAATAAGTTTCAAAATGACAGTGGTCTCACTAAAATCGAAGTTAAGATGTAAAATGTGGCTCTTTAGAGTGTATTGTATATTGTGCATGTACTATATATTTTGTGAATATTTTATTATGTTTATTTCTTGTATATTTGTTAATATTGTATTTTAAAATAATTGTAAATATTTTATTTTACCCAACTAAAATAGAAAAATTACAAAAATAAAAAAATCACCAAAAATAAAATAGTGTACATATTGTATATATATCACTGTATATACATTGTAACTATATCTATTTATTAACTTAATGCATTATTTTATAAAAATAAAATAAATATATATTTAAAATCCTTGTAAAATGTTGTAAACAAATAAAATATTAAATTATATGATTACTTGTAAAATTAATTTATTAAAAATCAAAGTGTTGTATATATAGGTATACATACCTATAAAATAAGACTAATTATTTATTTTGACCTTATTGTTTAATTCATTAAAAATCACCTAAATTACTTTATTTATTCCTTAACATTTTCTATTTACATTTTTTAATTATTTAAATTCATTTTCGATTTTTAATCTAATTTATTTAACTTTTGATTGTTATTTTAACCTCTAGCGCAGCTTGTCTTATTCTCCTAGCATTTTGATTGGAGGACATGGGTCCGTTGAACCGAGTCAGCTCCTCCTCAGCCTTATCTGCCCGAATAAAAACCTTACCAGAGCCTTTTCCCATCTTTTTCATCCAATCCACTCGATTCATTCATAAACTCTTTCGCCCGAATAACCAACTAGCTTGCCCGATTGATCTTTCATTTTGGGAGCCTCGGTTTACATGCTATTCCCATTTCAAAATTTCACCTGAAGCTCATCTATTTAACCCCTCCTCTGATCAACTTTCGCTCCTTATTTTTTAGTGATTGTTTCGCCAGAGGATGGTTCATGGACGTCACTATTGTGATAGAGCTCCGATTTTGTCATCTAGGAGTACGGGGTGATCATCAGAGGTGTGATTCATCCCACATTATCGGAGCTCCGCTGTGACGTAGATGCTTCTTCACAACGATGAATCGAAGCAGCAATCTTTCTCCATCCACATGTAGGTAGTTTACGTAGTTCTTATTTCAATTCAGCATTTAATTCTGCATTCAATTTCTATTAATAGCTTAAATCCGATCTTTCATTCCTGAGCTCGGATCTGCCAGATCAGAGCTCTCCGATCATTGAATTCACAATCTCGCCCATCACCTTCACCAGACCTTTCTTCATCCTCTCCCATACCTAACCCCCTCCAGATCACATCGGATCTAGAGTTTGATCTCCTTCCCACCGTCGATCGTCCGATATATCCATCCATCGCAATTCCTTTGCTTTTATCTGCTAATAAATTGATCTGAGTGAACCTCCAAGCAACATCAACATATTGCAGGGTTTTGGAGCAATCGCGGAGAGCAGGATCCATATCTAGGATCATGAACAGCAGCGACATCCATTCTTAGCTCCAGATATGTGATCGGACCTCGTCGAGCCTTCAAAACACCCTTAATCGAAGCGGCGACGTTGCAGGAACATAAAGCCACTGTCAAGAGGAGTGTCGAATGTAGATCATCCAAGAACCAACAGATTGAAGCTCGCAACATCAGACCTTCATATCATTTATTTTGACAGCCCCATGAAGCATCTGATGAAGAACATTCATCTCATATTGCATCTAAATCATTGATTGAGACCCAAAGCTCGACCATCAGATCCCGTCTCCATATTAGATCCAATCCATCCATACGCGCCCATAGTTGAGCTATCAGATCATAGCCCTAAATGCATCTCATCCATCTGATTCACCATGTGTATTAGTGATGTATTTGCACTCCAGCCCCTGTCTTTTTATATTTTGTAAACAACTTCTCGATTGGACATGTGTCACTATGTGTGTGCTTGAATAATTGCATATTCTACCTCACATTTTAGTATATTTGCATTTTAGTCATGCTTGTTTGTTTAAAACTTGCATCGCACATGATCTTTTGGGAATTTTGCATAATAAACATGTTGTTTCTGTGCTATTGTTTAAACCTTATATTTTTAATAATTCCCTCGAGGTCCATGTCAGCGCACCTAACATGCAACGACACGCCTCTTTTAGGAAAAATTACACAAACACCCCCATCTTTTTATTGTGTTTCCTGTTTGGTCTAGGAAATAATTTTTCTTGCACTTATACCCATATTCTGCATAATTTCGTTTTGGTTGTTAATCGAGTTTAATAAATAGCTAAACATTAGTAAAAAAATCCTAAAAATCATCTTAAGTTTCTACAAATCCACTTTATTTTCCCTATTTTTTATTTTGTTTTATTTTTAAAAAATAAAAAACACCATGTTTAGTCCTTGATTGCATAAAATAAATAATTAAAATATAAAATATTTTGAAAAAATGTAAAAAAATTGGTTGCTTATTTTTATATATAATTTTCATTATTAAATTTACTATAAAAATAAAAAAATGCAAAATGCTAACAACATCTAAGAATTAATATAAAATCATAGGAAATCTAAAAAAAATCACAAAATACCTTTTTGAAAACTTTGAAAAAATATTATCTATTTATGTTTATATTTTGTTTTGATTTTAATTTTTTTATATTTTAAAATTATAAAAACATTTTCTTTGTTTTTTGTTCGTTGTTTTAAATGTTTCTATTTTTTATAAAATTATAAAATATATAAAAATCCTCTAAAAATCACAAATACAATATAAAATTATCATAAGCACTCCCAAAAATATTTAAGTTTTCTATATATTTTTTCTATATTTTAAGAATATAAAAAGTTTGCCTCTCCCTATTTTTTATATTTTCTTTTATTCATTTTTTTATTTTATTAAAAATATATAAGAAACATTTGAAAACTAAAAAGCATAAAAATTATAAAATAGAGAACCATTTAAAAATTTAAAAATCCATAAAAATTTAAAAAAAAATCAGAAAAACCTGGGTTGTTTGCTTAGATATTTCCTCTTTTTAGTTCAGTGCTTGCCTTTGATTTAAATTGCTTGGCTTCAGAATTGAATTGAATAAATAAATATTTTTTGAGACTCTCTTTGGGTTGCAACGATGAAACTTCACTTGTGCATATTTTCATCCACTAAATAAAACCCCATAAAAAGTTGATTTCAATAGCAGCCCCCACCTCCCTCTTCCTGTCATCCTTCCTCTGCAACATGAGCATCGTTGCCACTTCTTCCCTCCCCCTCAGCCATCCCTCTCCGAACCCACCCCTGAAGCACCCTCACTGCCACATATCCCTTCTTTTGAAATCCCCGAAGCCACTTCCGACGATGTCGTGGAGCAAAAGATGCGGAAGCAGACTCTCCAAGGGCCTTCCAAAGAACCAACGAGGCTCTCGCATACGCGATGAGGGAGATTGAGAACACCCCTCCCCTCGTACATGACGACCCGATCTTCACCCACCTCTCATGCAGAATGTTTTGGTTTTTAAGAGGTCGGCATCGTTTCAACATGTTGTCTTCTTACGTTCTTATGCATCTCTTGTACTTTACACTGGATTGTTGTTCCGGAACATGATTGTGAAGCTACAAGCTTTATGGAAGAGATGATAAAGGTTTATGTCTACCAGGATAGATCCCAACCCATATTCCACACTCCCCCCATCAAAGGCAAATACACCCCGAAAGGATGGTTCACGAAATTGATGGAGAAGAACAAGCAATTCCTGACCAAGAATGGGAAGAAAGCCCTTTTTCTCTACTTGCCTTACAACGTTCATTAGCATCTTTGGTATAAAGTTCAACCTATTTAAAAAGTTTAATTCCGCTTGTGTCCCAAAAGTTAACATCTGTTTGCGTTGGGGATGGATGGCAACTAACTCGAGAGGCACAAGTGATAGAACGACAAGAAGTCGGGGGTACAACTGATATTCAAAAAAGAGAGGGGTGGAACCACTACAAAAAAGGCGGGATTGGCGTGCACATAAGTGCTCGTTAGGTGCACGCCTAGTGCACGCCATGTGCACGCCTGACGAGTGGGCGAGCACATGTGCTCGTTAAGGGCGTGCTCGCTGATCTGAGAGTCGCCACGGCTGGTGGGCGAGCACCATGGGACGCTATGTGCTCGCCCGTCCGTCGGGCGTGCACATATGTGCTCGCCGATGTGATCGCCTTCTCTATAATCTGCGATTACACACGGAGCACCGGGCGAGCACATGTGCTCGCCCAAAGTGATTTCCAGGAAAAAAATATACAGGTTCGACAGGGTTTTGACGCCCCGTCGAACCTGTATACCCTGCCAATAAACCACTGCAGGTATCTTCCTAAGGATATATGTATTATAGCAGATCGTAGATTAAGATAACTAGCACTAAAAATTTAAAGGAACGCAATATACATGAATTCAGAAATAAACAATCTAATTTAATATCTAAATATTACAAACAAGTCAACGCCAACAAAGTTCATATAAATTAAAAGATGTTCTAAAAGTTTAAAAGAAAATACAGGTACAAACCACCAAAAATTTACTTCTTCTTTGATCTAAAAAATTTGGACACTAAACCCTGCTTTGATTTCTTTTTTTCTTTCTCCTTTTCTTTGAACCTCGCATACATGCGTGCCTCTTCTTCAGGGTCGTTCTCCTCCTCCTCTTCGTGATCAGATTCAATCTCTTCAGGTTGAGATGCACGCCCTTGCGACCTATATTATATATGGAAGATATTTATCTATTAAATGCATTCTGTAGATATAGAAATTTAATTGTATTACTCATTCTATAAGAAGAATACTTACATGTACGCATTGAACTCCTCTCGGAGCTTCGTCACCTACTCCACCATCATCGCCATCTGCGACTCCATTGGAACTGTTGATTGGGACGGATGTGGTTGCGTATACGACGGCTGAGAGTATGCAGAATAGGAGTGACGATGTTCCTCCACATAATATGGAGGAAGACCACCAAGCGTCTGCTTCCTATTCGCCACAACGTTCTCTCCTCCAACACCTTATAAGTATTTCAATTTTTAATATAAAAGTATATATTAGAAATGAATATAGTAAGATAATATTTATCCATATATACCTGCTTCCAGATCGTTTTATCAAATGGTGGTTGCTCTCCAGTTGGATCGACACCCCATTTATCTGCAGATAGTGCCAGATAACGATCCTGAAATACAAAGTTTACAATATATATTAATATGTTATAATATATCAATTAATTGTAAATAAATTGAGAGACTTACCAACAATTGTCCGACTTCAGGAGTGGACCATTGCGACTCTCCTTCTCTCCCACTCATGTGGGACCTCGACCACCACTCCTGAAAAGAGGGTTCCCTTTCCAACCTAGCAGCCTGAAAATTTTTTTAAGATCTATTAAAACATTGCATTATATTAAAGTAGATCTCCAAAAAATAATTTTAAATCGTAATACCATCTCCGCTCTAATCTGATTGTGGCTTTTAGAGCCACTGGTAGACTTGATCCTTTGTTTTTGGCGGTTTGTCTTTCCCGCCGAAGATCTTCGTCCAAACTCATCATCCGCAACAAATGCATCACAGAAATCGGCCCATCTGCAAGGATTACGTTATGATAATTGATTATTTTAAAAAGTGTAATATAAATTATTTGACAAGTATAATACCTATCCTCCGTACACCATGACGGCGGGAACCTCTTCATCTCCTCAAAATTCATCTCCTCGCATCCCGTCTTCGCATGCGAGTCTCTCCTTGCCTTGAAAAATGTATCGCTCATTCTCTTTTCTGCCAAACGAATGAAGGCTCTACGATAAACCTCCTTCCCCAGACCAGTGCCAAGGCGAAACCTACTCTGAAAAATAATAACAATTTATAAGATACAAAAAACTTGATCAAAAAATTCTGTATCACTTCTAAGAAACATTTCTTACCAGAAACATGTCAAAAAGTCTCTCCTGCTCTGCAGCAGGGATGCGACACCACCTAAATTGCATGGAAGTCAAGTGTGTCTTTATTATGTTGGTTATCTCCTTTGCCACCCTGTTGCTGTTCAAAAAATCCCTGCATTTACTAAAAAATTTAACTTCCATACAATTTAAAAAAATTTGGAAAATATTTAAAGATAAAATCTATAAAATTTTTACCTCCCATCAGTCGTAACCTCCAACAAAGGGTGGGACGCCGACGTCTGTCCAACTACAGTGGGTAAAGGCACGGATGTGCTCGGCCGTCCAGAAGAAGGAGAGTCAGAACCCATCGATGTCCGGGCTGGTATGGGGACCTGGACTGGGAATCCTTAGGGGCTGCTGAGGTAGATGGCTCTCCATAGCCTCCTACGTAAAAGGGTGGCGGAGGATAACCAAGAGACTCGTAGTAAGCTATCACCCGGCGAACCTCGTCGGAATGTGAATCAGGAGCAACATCTGGGGTGGGCTGCCTACTGGAAGAAGGTGTGTCTGAGGAAGAAGGACGATTGGATCTATGTGATCCATGCGACCCGCCACGTCCAAAACCTGCCATGACTGTAATAATGATGCATTACATAGTTATCATTTAAGATTTTAGTTAATTCAATTATAATTGTATACTAAAACTTACAACTAATCTTCATCACTTATTTCGGTGGGATTAATTGATATTTCTTCATTTTCTGAGTTTTCTGAAAAATCATTACTGGAGTCCGTATCATCTTGTAAGTCAACACACAAAACTTCATTATCAGCCTTTTAGTAAATTTGAATCCTTACGGACCCCCTTAGTCCGGGACCTCCGAACTAAGGAAAGCTAATATAAATGTAATACTTTAAGATCATTTTACGTCATACATTTGTAAGCGCTACAAATGAGACTATAAAATAATCTTAAAATATTTATTCATTTATATTAGCCGGACATTTACGTATATTTGGCTGATTAACGATGGGGATAGGGATAAGTGTGATCCTTATTTAGTGCCTAATACAGTGCTTGGGTCACTAAAAGTTAATGGGCACCTGCAAAAAAAATTCGAACCTGCATACATCAAAATCCACGACCATTGGTCTGGGATAAACATCCCAAAGTGAGTCCAATAGTGCTGTGAAAAAAATAAAAAAATATAACACAGTTAGAGGTGATCAAATCCTCTAACGTGTTGCACACGCCACCCGTTGTGCAGGGCCACACACCACCCGGTGTGGAAGGACGCACTATGTGTGAAGAATTTTATGCGATTTTCTAATAATTACTAAATCATATTTTGGACTTATTATAAACCTATGTATAAGTTAATGTGATATAATTGGTCACATTAACTAAAATTTAATGTGATAATAAATTATCACAAAATAAACAATGGTGTATATCATATCTCATATCAAAACGATATGAAATTTTAAAACTGTTATTAATGATGTTGATAATATCAAGTATCTACATAATTGAAGTTGAGTAACTAAAGTTATTCACAAATTTCATAACTAATCATTTTCGAACCTAATGTTTGTTGAGGCATTTTATCTACATTATTCCGAGGCATTATAAAAGTTGAGTAACTAATCTTTTCTGAGCATAACTAATCTTAACTAATCATACAAGCATTTTGTCATTTAAAATTTATAAAATTTAAACATAATGTTCGTTGAGGCATTTTATCGAACACCTACAGGGCATACAATTATACATATTATTTAGACAATCAAATTCGAAATAACAATACTATAGTGATCTACTATTATCCTTAATATGTAAAACACATATAAACTATCAAAATACTACACTACATTCAACAAAAATTTTAAACCCTAATCTATCCAAACAATACAACTACGTAATAAAATCAAATAAAAAGAGAAAGGATTAAAGATTATACTGAGTGGTAGATGTAGATCTACTCAAAACACGAAAACCACGGACGTCGGGGTCGGGGCGGAGGGCTGGCGGGTCGCCGGAGGGGAGGAAATGGGAGAGGGTTGCGTGAGAAATGAGGAAGAAGAGCCTCGTAGGTTCTGTTTACGGGCTTGGGCGAGCACACTTAAGTGCTCGCCAGGCCGCCGCCCGGTGCTCGCCCAAAATTTCCAGCCGCTAAAATTATCCGCGCAAGGAAATTCAAGTGGGCGAGCACAATTGAGCGAGTACATGGGCGAGCACATGTGCTCCTCAATACTGGTAACTGCGCCTCTCCGCAAAATTCAAACCAGCGACCCTCATGGGCGAGCACATGTGCTCTTAGTGTGCTCGCCCGTTACGGGGCGAGCACATGTGCACGCCAGGTGCACGCCGAGCTGTGCACGCTAATTCCGCCTTTTTTTGTAGTGAACTAATATTACAATATCTTAGAGGGGTACAACTAATAAAACCCAATTCTATTTTATCTAAAAGTTTTTAGGTTATTTCCTGAACATGTTAACAACATCTACATCATGTTCGAACGTAATATTGTTCCAATCGTAAGGAGTGAGTACATGCTCTTTTATTAATCATGTAAGGATCAAGAAAATTACATAAAACTAGAATAAGAACAAGAGAACACATGTATTCCAAATCCACAATCTTTAAGATTTGATTGTTGGACGTAACACAACAACAATGAAATTGAGAAGGGAACTCTACATGACCAAGTGGAAGGTTAAGAAAGGTTCATCTTTATCTTACATTAATGTGGATGACATGAAATCTATATAGAGTTACCTTTTCATGTTTGGTGGAGCAGTATTTTTTTGGGTAGCAAGACAACTCAACCCAATCCAAACCTTGCTCAACCGAAGCCCCCTTCTCATCCCAAATCCTAAATCTCCCAAAACCTTCTCTTGAAGCAAAGATAAAAAATTGAGATCTTTGAGGTCGAGGGAGAATAAGTAAATATGTTGCATTCAAAGAGAATATTAGGACCCTCCATTGTCAATGTCATGAGAAAATGTGGGAAACTACCCTCGTTGCTTGTACTACATTTGCGACAGATATAACCACTTCAATGTCAATTGCTCCAACAAAAAGAAGTTGTGATACTTAAAAACACCTAAGGACAAAAGCATGAAGAAATTGAATTCACAGTTATTGCAGAGTGCAACTCTGTAGTTACATACTATGAAGAGTGGTAGATTGACTCTTGTGGAACTCTATGCAATAGGAAAGTCTGTATCCAAGCATGACCAATTATCTCTTTATGTAATAACTTATAGTGAATCAATGAATGTGATTTCAGAGTATTTCTTGTGTCATTTAACTGATTATATTTGTGCACATGAAACTGGGTCATCCAAAAAATTCGAAGATGGATCAATGACTAAATTTGATCTTTTACCTAAGATTGTGGGTGCAAGGACATTACCCTGTAAACATTGTTTGACCGACAGGATGATGAGGAAACCCTTCTCAATGGGAGCTCGGACAAAGGAATTATTAGATTTGATCCATTTGAACATATGTGGGCCATTGAGGGTCAGTACAAATAGAAATAAGGAATACTTCATAACATTCATTGATGACTACTCGAAGTTCTCCTATATCTATCTCTTAGGAAGAAAAGAATAAGCCTTTGAAACATATAAGAGATACAAATAAAAGCGGATACCAAATAGAAAAGATCAATTAAGACCCTTAAGACTTATATATGTTGAGAATATACCTCAAAGGAGTTCGAGGAGCACTATATTGATGTAGGCTTATGTATAGAATAAAATAGTGATGAATGCAGTTGGTTTATGTTGTCACGCTCAGCACTCTCAAAGAAATTTTGTGGAGAAGCATTATTGACTACTAATTACATGTAGAATAGAACTCCCAGCAAGTTCATAGAATCAACACCACATGAAATTTAGAATGGCGGGAAACCCAAGTTAGGCCATCTCTTAAGATAAGGATGTGTTGTACATGTCTTGATTCTGAGTCAGCTTAGAGACAAGTTAGACTACAAGCATTAAAGTGTATATTTATGTAATATCATTACATTCTCAAGGATATAGGCTCTTCCATAGATCTAAAGGTGTACCCGAAAGTTATGATGCAACCTTGAAAATTATCAAGAGAAGAAGCATGAAGTAGAGAAATACTCTGGTTGTCTTATAGTACAATGAAGACAACTTAAAGATAAAATGAGATTTAATGGACAATATTGATTTTCCATAAAGATTGAACATGTTCATAATGATAATCCATTAGAAGAAGTGGGTAGATCCGCATAACCTATGGGTATAATCTGCAACAAGAGACCTAGAATGCGACCAACATGCATGAATGGAATATTATCATTTTTATGGATGTGAGATATCATATTACACCATGGATGAAGATGTAGAGAATTATACATATTTTGTATCATGGATAAAGATCATGGATTCATCTCAAAAGGATTGGGAAGGCACCATTCCCTACTATGAGCTCCTAATAAAGATAGTGCATCTTCATTTAATAGGGGCAAGGATAGAGCATCTGAAGATCTCATTATCCAATTCTAAGGGGGTTCTGATACGTATATATAATGTCCCGGGCTTAAGTATCCGGTCTGTTATCAGAGAAATCTGATCCTGACAACTTGTTGGGTTTGAATCCAAATGAACCCGTTGACAATCACCCAAAATGCTTAAGCTGTCAAGTAGTAATCCCCACCACTTATAACACACCCACACTAAATATGGGACTGTGATTAGGCTTACTACTTGATACCACACCCAAACATAGTCACATATCTTAAACTCACAAAATGTGAATGTTAGTTATTAAGTGGTAAAGATTACTGCTTGATAACTTGGGTTAAGCATTTTAGGTGGTTGCCAACATGCCCATCTGGGTTCAAACCTGACAAGTTGTCAGGACCAGTTTTTTCTAATAATGGATCAGGGACCTAAGCCCCGGACGTTACAGACATGATGAGCATCTTCCATTCATACTTATACCTAACTTATCGATTAAGATATTACAAGTCCAACACTAGCTGGAACCCAAGGAGTGGTCTGGTGTAGTGCAGTGTGCCTACACCTTAAAGGACTCGAGTTTGAATCTCAAGGAAGAAGCTTTGAACCTCCGAAATTACCGAGTCTACTATTAAAAAATCCAACTCTAGCATGCTTCGTCGCATCCTTTATTGGCCTCCATCACGTGGCTACTCCAATTGACTTGATCATGTCTGTATGATCAGCTATGAACCAGGATCAAAACAAGCCTGGTGTGAATAGCGTTTTAGAATGAGCATATGCAATCCATATCTTTGCTATTTGGCTTTCAAAGCCATGCCTAAGCTTTGTCATAAGTGATCCTGATTGGCAAGGCTCTAGCCTAGATTTGGAGATATTTAAATAAAAACCAAAGTTCGTAAATATTTTTTATCCCTTGTATTTTATAACCAACTAGAATTCCGATTCCATAAATAATTGCAACATCTCTCCTTTATTTTTTAGTCAATATTCCATATTTGTTTCTTCATGTAATTGATTTTTTTAAATTTCTTGAATCAATAAAATATGTGAATCTTAGGAATTTTTTTTAGCTAAAATAAACATATTTTTATTTTTTATAAGTTTATGGAGCTATATTGGCTTTGTATTTTGTCATCTAAAAAATCCTTATTAGAACTTGTCTTCTCATGTTAAAAATGAATTATGTAATTCAATTATTATGAATTATTGAATACATGTGAGAGAACTTCATGAGCTCAAAATTGCTCTAGGTATCTCTCATGTTGATGCACACTCTATTTTGTAGGTTTTGATCCATTTATTTAAATGTTAGTTTAGTTTATATGCCTTGTTTAATTCATATATAACTAATTTTTTTCATTTAATTGGGAAAAATATGATAACTCTTTCCTATAATTAGTAAATTATGATAAAATAATTGATAATTAACTATTGTTATTATCTGGATTTCTAAAAATATTGAATTTGTAGGAATTATTAAGAAACAAAAAAATAATGTAAAAGTTACATGAATAATATATAAATATTTTTTTAAATTTGAATTTAGTTTACTTGTAGTATATTCTTAAATAAAGAGAAGATTCAAAATGTTGGATTATAAAACTTATTAAGGAAAATAATTACAAATTTTCAAATTTAAAAATGATTAAAATATGAGCACAAACTACAAAATTTGCTCAACAACTTATGTCTAGCATGCTCACCTCCTTATGACGAACTCATATACTTAAATTGTACTGAAAAATATAGACGTGGTACTTTGAAGTAATTTTGGATTGTAATGACACTAAATTTTATATTTAAAAAACTCCAATTTTATGCATAAAAAGTAATGTATAAATCAAGGTTCAACTTATTATGTTTTCTATTACCATTATAAACTAAAATTACATCATTATTCGCATTTATAATTTTCTTACACATAAGTGAGAAAGGACTAGGTTAGGCACATGTTATTAACCATAATGCTATGTAAAATTAAAATCTTATGTCATTATTATTTTATTAGTTTTTGTCTCATATTTTGCATTTATTTTTTCTTTATAAATCTTTTAAAAATTATCAATTTTATAACTATATAGAAATGAAAAAATAAAATAAAATCATAATATGGTTAATTAACTATTATCTATATGGTTAAACAACTTTACCAGTAAAAATATAATTAAAGAATAAGAAATAAAAAATTCAAAAGAATTTATTTTTTAAACCAATTCATATAAAGGAAAAGGCCAGTTTATGGTCACGCATGTGGATTAACAGTCTAACGATACCCATTTAGAATTAAAATTTTAGACTTAATAATACTTAAGTTCAACAATTCTTTATACAACTCATACACATGATCCTCTACAACTTTTTCCCATTAACGCAACCAGGCCCTTGAGTTAATCTAACCTCTATTCGGGGCTATTAATAATACCAAAAATCTAACTCGAGCCAACACCCCTCCCCTTTCCTCCTTCCCATCATCTCCAACCCTCTCCCTACCTCTGTTGCCACCCCTCCGCCAACACAACAATAGTAGCAACATGGGCGGAGCCTCCCTTCATCACCCCCTCCGCCTGCACAAATCAGCAACACTCCTTCCATCGCCTTTCCTTCGCGTCCTGTTTGCCCACCTCGTCGTCTCCTCCATTCGTTATTTTCGAGTTCCTCCTTCACAATCGAGTTTCAGAGAACGAAAGGAAGTAGTGACGGCCACAGTCTCTGTCTGTCAAGCTTTCATGAGATCGAGAACAAGAAGAGGTGTCATCCAATGTGGTTCATCTTCTTTCGCAAGTTTCACCCCTCTTGTGGATCGGAGGAGACCCTTCGATGGTTGTTGCATCGATCTTGAAAGAAGGAGCATACTATTTTTGATCTTGCTATACTTATAAATTAAACTTGATCAATTGCTTGCTAACCCTTACTGTCAGTTGTGTTATAACTCATGTTAATTTTAAATTAAGTGGATGCTTGTTGAAGTTGCTCAATACCTGACACTTTCTATATTGACATAGCCTTATATACGTGTGTATATGTATATTTGTTTGACTGGGCTATTTAGTTCACCGTTAAATTTGTGACCTGGCTATAAAATTGTTCGAGAGGGTACACTTGGTAACTTTTTGGATAACTAGCTACTATCACATAGAAGCTATTCCTTAGCTTTTTACTTGCTGTAATAGTTGGGGCACACGTTTAGGGTCAGTCAATAAAACCATACGCGTCATACATTTTTCTTTTAAGATAATTTATATCATGACATTTTATTTCGCGTTGATTATATATTTTCATCTTTCATTTGCAATAGAATTAGTTGTGATTATGTTTCTGAATATTTTATATTTGGAGTCAAATGACTAGATCTTGTTTGATTGATGTAATAACCTCGAGCATGGAAACATTAGGATAAGATCTAGATCTGTCTGGGGCATGACTATTACAACGGCTAATTCTCCGAAATGCTATCGAGGATGATCAACATCAGGAACATCGTCAGCGATCGTGCACAATCACATTGTGGGAGCAGATTGCCTAACCCAACACATCGATAAATTGGAGACAAAATCTTCTCTAACTTGGTTGTTTGGTAATTGAGTTGGGTTAGGTTGGGGTATCCTCTTGTGAATAATAGAATAGTTGTGAGGATTGGAATGATAAATACGATGTGACATTGATTGTGTTATATTAACTTTTTAATGATCATAATATGGTTTTATATTATTTTTTATTTTAATGTGGTTAAAAATATTATAACAAGAAAATTATACGGTCCATGCAACTAATTCCAACCCAAGAATGCATGGATAGAGTATGGAGTATAACAGATTACCGCGAGGTAACCTAGCAACCAAGCATGCCTTAGATGGATGATTCAATGATTTCTAATGCTAACTGTACCGCCACATCATTTTTTCATGCGATTGGTTTACAATAAGATATCTTTTAGTTCTTGCCTGATATAACTAATATCTAATTGGAATGTTAACTCTTAGATTACCTAATGGTATGTCTAAATAACATATGGATTCTCACCTCGTTGATTGTTTGTTCAATTATCTGTTATACCCTTAAATTTAACCATAGAATCTTAATAATTATGGGACTAAACTATTGCTGATAATCACAGAAATAACACTTTTAAAGATGATTTTGACAATTTATTCTAAAATCACGGTTATTATGTGGTAGATATGGTCAATATGTATAAAAATATTCAACGATCAAAATTTCAGGTGTTCGTAATGATATAACCAACATCCGATTGATTTAATGCTTGAAATGTATTGTCCTGTAATGTATAACTAAAACCAATAATGTTGCTTTGATAATTAACAGTGGATATATATTTCAAATTTAAACAGTCAAGCGATCAATAATATTTGTTGTTAGATATAATCTATGAAAGATATAGCGAGAAATTTAGTGCGTAAATTGTGTGTGATACTAGAATCCAAATTAGGTTATTTAAAAATATATATTATAATAGGTTATTTAATGTGGTATCCCTCCACAAATAATTTCAAAATTGTGGTTTGATTATATTTTAAAAATTTATAATGTAAACAAAAAAGAAAATGGTTATTTAGCATATCATTTAATAGTCAATAACAAGCTCATATATACTATGTATAAAAATCATTAAAAACTATTGCATAGTTATGTAAAATTTTTAGAAACCTAACTACCATTATATCACTAAAACAAAATGAGTCTATAGTGAGACTTTTTAAAAAAATTATCACCAATATTACTTATGGCAAAATTATTTTTGTGTCCCTTATTATAACAATTGTGATGAAGCATGCAACAACGCTTTTCTATTGATATTTTTTGAAAATTTAGGCAACAACACTTTTCTGTTGATATTTTTCGAAAATTTAGGCAATACTTGCTAAATTTTGAGTTTAAAATTTAATGATAATTGATTTTTTTTAAATAGCAACGATTAAGCATTGTTATATGTATAGTCAACGAGTATGTCATTCATTGTTAATTTTAAGTATAAAATGAACTTCACGAGTAATAATATCATTGTTACATATATTTAACAATGAGTGATATAGTGATGTTTTTTTTTACAAAAAACATCACTCTAAACCTATTTTATTTTAGTGCATATCGTGCTCCGGACCACGACTTGTGAGTTTAAATTTGGCCTAAAGGGGGTCGATCCGATGCTCATCTCTACAAATGAGCTATGAAGAGAACTTGATAAAAAAAATATAATATCAAAGATTCAGTATTGAAGAATACTCTGCAAAGTTCATAATTTTTTATGGTAGAGAAAAATCATTTTTAAACAAGCACATGTATTTTGCTTAGGTTCCATGGCTTATGAGAGATTGACATGAAACTCCATAAAGACTTCCTATGTTGTGGAAATTTTTGATATATTATGATCCGATGCTCAGGTCACATGATATATTATGATCTTATGATCCAGTGCTTCATGTCATGTTGATTATGAAAAATTTTCCTATGTCGTGGAAAGACTTCGGCATAAACATGAAATATGGAAATGAAAACTTTCTATAGATATTTTGATGGTTGCAATTGTCATTAAAAAATAAATACACGATGCAGAAACTAATCATTCTTATTGATGGTTAATATCAATTTGATGATCTTGAATGACAAAAAGGAAAAAAGAAGTGTGTTAATGACAAAGGTAAAATAAAATCCAAATATTTTTTCATCAAGCATACATAAAGAATAAATGGAACCCAAAGTCAAAATTTAGAAAAGACAAAGAATAAAAATAACTGACAATGCAATCAGGTTGGGCACGGCAAAGGACAAATTTTCTATGAAAATTCAATATGGGAATGCAAGTGGGACCCACACGTGAATATGATCACGGAGAGGATTAAATTTAGGGCTATGTTTTAAGTAAAACGTGAATTGTACTATATTCAGTCATGCAAAAATTCTAATTTTTTTTATGGGTAATAATTCTTTGCATTTCATGTAAGAGTGAAGAATATTACAAAAAAGGGGAGGGTGAAAAATCCCCTTACAATTTTCAGCACCCAAAAAGTTGTGTGAGTCCACAGCAGTTTCCCACATGGATTATGCAAAATATCAAAACCCACAGGGCAGAGATTGGAACTACATTAGGTTCTGACTGCAGCCACCGAAATCCTAGCAATATAGATGATTGAGGTTGCCAGAGGCTTCGGGGAGTGGGATTCATTAGAGGACCATCTACAATTTCTTTCCTTCCAGATTTCCCACACGGCGGCGGCCAGAGCAACAGTGCATAACCGACGAAGGTAGGCAGAAGGAAGTTGGGGGATCCAATCCATGATATCGACGAGCCCCCACGATGATGGCAGAGGGAGGCCAAGACCCACGAGGGCCTCCTTCCAAGCGTCTTGAGAAAAGCTGCAATGAAAGAAAATATGTTCACTTGTTTCACAAGCGGATCTGCAAAGATAACAAGCTCCAGGGTGGCTAATCCCCATTCTGTCCAGCCAATCTTGAGTGGGCAATCGGTTGAGAACAGCCCGATAAAGCGCGACACAATGCTTGGGAACGAAGTCCTTGCTCCAGACCAACCCCGCCCAAGGGACCACCGCCGCACGATGTCTAACCACATCCACCGCCAACGGAAAAGGGAACTTAAGAGGCAGAGACAGCCGAGTGAGAAGAATGCCAGAGCCGGAAAGGAAGTTTCTGTAGACTTCCCTTCCCCTAAGAATCGACTTCTAGAGCACGGAGTCCCCGCTCTTGGGCTCCGCATCCCAGAAAGAGCAAGAGGACAGGTATTTTTTTCTCATGTAGACAACCCAAATAGAATATTCGTCGTTAAGCAAGCGCCAAGTCCAAGCAATCAGCATAGCCTCACGCAACATGTACGATGAGCGCAACCCAATCCCGCCCTCAACTTTAGGAAGACATGCATGCATTTAATCACATGATAATTAGATCCCATTTAATCACATGAATGCATTTTTATATCAAGAACATCGAATATGAAACTCACGGGATTCTTTAACCACTAAAACCGAGTACCCCCATGAACCAGAAATATCACATGCATTATTTCCATATTAATTATTATCAAATATAGCAATGATCGCTAAGAAAATGTCACATTCATTGCAATAATATTTTAGATTTTTATCAGGTGTATCCCTATGAGATATTGCTCTTTCATTTATGCCTCTCCCTTTTTTTGGAAATATCAGCTGTGCCCTTGACTTCTTGTCGTTCTGTCATTTGTGCCCCTCCATTACTTTAGCGGTCAATAATTTAAACGTAACCATGGTTTTCTGAAATCATGGTCAAGTGAAGAGGGGTATATCCATAAAAAGTTCGCATCCCTCTTTCGTTGATGTAACGAGGTGGACCAACGATCATGGGTTAAATCCACGTCGTCCAGGTCGTTGCCGACCTCGCGGACATGTTACCGTTTTCGTTGTTGTAACGAGGTGGACCAACGATCTGCACCATGCCCTCCTTTGCTGGACAAATTTGACGAATTTAGGGCTCGACTATGAGGAGTTTGGAGGAGGTGGGAGGCATATGCGGTGGGGGATTGAGGGCTCGGGGCGGATGAGAAGGGGGTTGGAGGGCTTGATGTAGAGGTTGCTTGTTCTCACAGGAGGTGACCTAGGGGTGGGGGGGGGAGACGAGGCATGAGGAGGCACGAGGGGAGGAGGTGGGGGATGACTTGGGGCTAGGGGAAGGAGGCGGGGTAGGGGGAGGCACGGGGGCGACGGAGCAGGGGCGACCTAGGGGTGGGGGAGGGGGAGGCACGAGGGCGGCCAGGGGGTGGGGGGAGGAGGCGGGGAAAGTGGAGGCGCTGGGGGGGGGGGGGGGGAAGGGGGGAGGGAGAGGTAAGGGGGCAACGGGGGGAGGGGGGAGACTTGGGGGCGGGGGGAGGAGGCGGGGCAGGGGGAGGTGCGGGGGGGGCAGGGCCAGGGGGACGACTGGGGTGGGAGGAGGAGGCAGGGGCAGGGGGGACGACCTGGGGGGCGGGCGGGGGAGGAGGCAGGGGCAGGGGGGGACGACCTGGGGGCGGGGGGAGGAGGCAGGTGCAGGGCGATAAGGGTGGAGAGGAGAGAAGCTTGGTGTGTGTTGGTTGGGGGGTGGGGAGGCACGAGGGCAACCTGGGGGTGGGGGAGGAGGCGGGTGCAAGGGAGGTGCATGGGTGACAAGGGCAGAGAGGAGATCTTGGGGCAGAGGAGGCGGCACAAGGGCAGGGGAAGGAGCTTGGGGTGGGGGGAGGCGGTAGAGGAGCAAGAGGATGGGGAGGAGGAAGAGAATGGGAGGAAGAGGATGGGGAAGGAGGAAGAAGAGGGTGTAAAATGACATTTTCAGACGTTATTTTAAATTTAATTCCCATTATGAAGTTAACATCCGTTTGCGTTGAGAATGAACGACAACTAACCATATGGACACAAGTGATAGAACGCCAAGAAATTTAGGGGCACAACTCATATTCCTAAAAAGGGAGGAACATAACTGAAATTGCAATATCTTAAAGAGGCACAACTGATAAAAATCCTAATATTTTTAACTGCTCATAAAACAATTGTTACGTGCTGATCTTCTCACAATAAATAATCACCGCTAAAGTAATTATAACTAGCATAATCATTTTAAAAAATATTTCTATCAAAATATAATTAAAAATTCCCACACATATATTAATTGACATATATTTAACCACCACTTTCATAACAACAATGCCAAAATGTACCCGGTTATATGTAGATAAATATTGTGAAGGTTAGTTTAACACATTTTTTTCTTTACAGAGACTAATTGGTGTAAAGGGATGATGAAATACTAAACATATTCAACACATTATTTACTCCCAAATTAAAAATAAAAAATAGTTCATACGTTAACGGCGTTCCGAGATATAAGCCTTCTTGACAGAGCGGCGGGTCACCTGACACCAGATAGATTATAGGCTTCCCGCGGTGACGTCACGCGGCGAAACGCCATTGGCTGGAGGTGCGTGGATAGCAGGACTCGCACGGTGACCAAAGAGGTCCCCTATTAATCTACCGACCGGCACCACCGCACCTCCCCTTCTCCCGCGGCGATGCCATCGGAACCTCCCCCGACGGACCTCTAGGGTTCCGCTCCTTCCCCCATTGCAGGTACTGCACGAGCACTTCTCGCTCTTCCGTAATGCCGTTCTCTCAGATTTGTGATTCACATGGACCCCGCGCGATGCGATTGGATTTCCGTTCGAGGGATCCCGGTTTCCTCTGCGCTAGAAAAGTCCATCTATTACTTTCCTTATTGGCTAAGTCGCGATTGTTCGATGGCCTCGTTGTCCCTGGAGAGGGTGATTAGGGTTTTGCTTCAATATATAGTCCAGAAATCCGCGGACGAGCTCTTGAAGCTATTATAAATTGTTATTTTTTCAATTGTACTCTCCTTCAAAGAAATGGGGGAAAATCTATCTGGATGCATGTTTTTTGGGATTGTTGATTAAAAATTTAAATTCCAAGATTTGCCGAACTTTTATCGGCATTTGCTCCACTAAATAAATTCAATTGATAAACTTTGTCGGTAACAAGCATGCTAATGCAGTTTCCAAGCTATAACTATCTTCATGATTTATCAGGAGTTGCAGGTAGAAGAGTGCGAATTTCAACAAGGTTGTTCTCTATCTGGGAACTTGGTGGGTTGTTTTCTGGCTTGGAAGATAACTTCTCAAGAATGATGCGGCTCCAGACTTATGCCGGGGTTAGTTTTGTGGCTGCAATCGCGGTCATAA